>JAMQGT020003161.1:2500-14612 GCA_024447675.2 Pterophyllum scalare | reverse complement strand
GTGAGAGTGTGGAAAGAGAATTTGCATTCTGAATTGTCTCAATCGCCCTCGGAGGGAGACCAGACCCATTTAAATTTAACCTTTCACATGCCAGACCCAGAGAACTAACCGTTCTGGATGCGGATAAAAAAAATCTGCCCCTCTGCCTGAGACACCAGATCTCTGCACAAAGGCAGTGGCCACGGGCCACAGGCTAACTCTGCCATTCATGGTCTGCTGGGCCAGTAAGGAACTATTAAAATCAGAGACAGACGCTGCTCCCTCACCCTGCTCAGTACCACCGGCATCAGGCTGAGGGGAGGAAACGCATATGGCAGCACCTTTGGCCATGGGTCTGCTAACGCGTTCTCGCCTAACGGCGCACACTCTCTTCTTAATGAAAAGAAGAGAGGACATTGCACGTTTTTTGCGCGATGCAAACAGATCTACGGACGCCTGGCCGAATCTGTCCCACAGCTGGCGGACTATTTTGGGATTGAGTCTCCACTCTCCGTAGAGTAGACTCCTTCTGGACAGCAAATCCGCCACAGTGTTCAAAACACCAGGAACGTGAGTCGCG
This sequence comes from Pterophyllum scalare, assembly GCA_024447675.2. NCBI lineage: Eukaryota > Metazoa > Chordata > Actinopteri > Cichliformes > Cichlidae > Pterophyllum > Pterophyllum scalare. The sequence continues at coordinate 14,053 of JAMQGT020003161.1, read as the reverse complement.
TGTAATGACAGGAGGTGTTTGCTGTGGTTGTGGGCCAGCCTGTGCAATGTCACAGAGCGAGTGACCCTCTGATGGTTTACGCCACAGCTGTTGTATTGTCCATCCTGACCAAAACATGGCAATTTTTCAGAAGCGGTAAAAAAATGTCTCAAAGCCAGATAAACTGCTGTCAGCTCTAGACAATTTATATGCGTGTTGTGGAGCCTCCAGGGCCAGGTGCCATTTACGGCCTCAAAAACAGTCCCCCACCCTGTCAACGAGGCACCCGTTGTCAGAGATTTCCTCATAATAACTGTACCAAAGGGGACAATGGTGAGCACCGTGGGATCTCTCCAGTGGCGGAGAGCCAGCAGACATTCGGGAGGAATTCTCACCATACGGCTGAGATGATGTCTCGCATCTAGCCGTAGGGAGGACAGCCAGTGCTGAAAATCCCACATCCTCAACAGCCCCTGAGGGATGACAGATGACTGAAGCCATCAGCCCCATTAAACGCAAGCAAGTCCTTAATGAGACAAATTTCCCCTTGCGAAACTTTTCCACACGACCTCGTGGCAGAAAAGCCTGGAAAGAAGCCGAGTCTATTACGAGGACCAGATATTCTATATTCTGAGTGGGAGACAGCATGCTCTTGGTGCGATTGATGCTGAAACCCAAGCCAGACAGGCTGTGTAACAGCGCCCGGGTGTTTTCCTCTTCTTCCTCCTTGGTGGAAGCACATATTAGAAAATCGTCTAAATATGAGAACAGTCTGACCCCTGCCGCCCGGGAGGGGTTCAGAGCTGCTTTGACACACCTGGTGAAAACCCTCGGTGTGAGTGCCAACTTAAACAGGAGGGTTTGGTGCTCGTACGCTACGACCTGAAAGGCGAACCTGAGGAATTTCCTGTGTGCTGGATAAATGCTTATGTGGAAATAAGCATCCTGTAGATCTATCGGCGTGAACCAGTCACCTTGTCGAATAGATCGGAACAACCCTTATTGCCCCTTGGCTTAACAGAGAGGAAATTTCACTCTCCAAAGCCCTTGCGGCTTCCCCGTAGCCTCTGAAAACACTACACCATTGAAACTGGGTGGTTACATTGCAAATTGTAGTCTGTAATCCCTGGCAATGGTTGTCAACACCCATGGATGGACTGCTCCACCCTGGCAGAAAGGGGGGCCCGGCGGATCGAAGTCCGAAACTGGTGCAGGTGTGCCCTCCTCGGGTGACAAGCTGCTCTGCACTTTCTGATTTTTCTTGTCCTTTTTTTCTTTTTAGAACACATTTTGAACACGCCCTCGGCTTTACGCCTGGCTGCCACAGTGGCATTTTTATTGAAAAACCATGTGACGTGCTCTTTTGCTTGGAACCACACACACCTCTCTCCCTCTGAACTGACCTCACAAGGTACCGAGGGGAGGCGAATAAATTGGGGAGCGCTGAGGGAACTTGCGTTCCGCCTCGACTGTTAACGGGGAGAACATTGTTGGCCATTATGCAGCTTAGAGAGGAACTTCAGGAAACATTTTCCCCTCTCCGCTTCTTGAGGGGAAGAGGGAACACTGAACCAGTGCCCGGGCTCAGGGCAGGGATCTCCGCGAGTGCTGCCTGCTGAGGCTCTGGTAGTCACCACAGTTCCTATGTTGACTGCTGCCTGCTGCATAGTGGTTACTGCCTCTCCAAAGAGACTCCTAGCCCATGACGGCTCGTATGGGGAATCTATAATGACGTGCTTATCCTAATCAGGTAGGCTGGAGAGATTGAGCCACAGTGATCTTTCCCCTGCCATAGCCAAGCCCATGATGTGGCCGCAGCCCTGCAATGCACCCCTGCAATGCATCCCTAGAAACCCGGAGAATGAGATCTGTAATGATACATATCTCCTCCCAAACCGTGGGACTGGGGGTACCTTTATCCAGCAGGTGGCCCATGTCCTGAAACAGCTCAGCCTGATAGGCTGAGAGCAGGGTGACGACGTTAAGAGTCTTTATAGACTGAGCTGCCGACTTATACACCTTCTGGTATAGGGCGGCTGTGAACCGCTCCATTTTTACTTTGGAGGGTTGGCCCCGCCAACGTGAGTGTGGAACGGCAGTTTGGGTGGAGATGAAATGCCACAACTTCCACCACCGGGGGTTCGGTGAGCCCCAAAACATCACTGTCTGCAACTTCCAGGTCAGAATAACCCTTAACGAGTACCGTGTAGCGAAAGAGTTTATCCCAGTAATGCTTCATCTCCCTCATACACGCTGGGACAGCGGGTTTGAGCTGCTTGGCAGGTGCCTATTGAGCGGGCAATATTTTCCCGTCGTACATGTCCCTCTCCTCCCCCTTGTCATTCTTCATTGCAGGCCAGCTAATGGGACAGCCTGGTGGCGCGTGCCCACATATTTCATGCAGATCGACTTCACGGGCAGATGGAGAAGGCTGACTCTCCCCTCCGATGGAGCTGCCAGGCCACGACGCCTGAGCAGGAGGGACAATAGCATCCTCCTCATCTTCATCATTATCCTCTCTGAGGATATCCATGTTAACATCATGTTCCTTGTCTTCTCCGTGCTCCTCTTCGGAGTCGAGGAAACGGTTATAGAGAGAAGGAAATTCCACCTCCAGGTCCTCGACCATTTCACCCCAGCAAGCAGCAGCTGAGGTGGACTCATCGCTGGGCCCCGCCATAGTGTCAGAAAAAACGCGGCTCGGATTTTGAGGCCGCCGCCGCCACCACCCGCAGACGCCACTCCCGGATTCTACCGGGCATAGCTCGGCAGTGCTTGCAGGTGTCAGGGTCTGCCAGCGGTACCTGTGCGTGCTTGACACCCATACAGGTGATGCAGAGGCGATGGGATCTTTCCCCGAGATGGTCAACCCACAAGCGGTTTTTAACTTCGCTGCCACCAATGTTCCCCTGAGACCATCCAGTGGCAGACATTATACTAATGCTTCGCTTTGACAGCTAACAATAGCTTCACAAAACAAGAGCTACCTGACGTGCTCCTTCGAACGCACGGATATGCAGCAACACAACAGCCAAGAAGACACAAATATTTTCGTGACGAAAGTACTGTATAACTAAAACGTAATAAAACGCTATTCCTGTAACCAGAAAAACACATGTTCAGGGACTACCTTGACGGCTGCGTTGGCTAACAGTTAAGTGGATAGTCCTGGTCCAGGACCACTGAGGAGCTTATAACGATCTTCACGGGGAAGAAAGCGAGAATGCCTGGTATGGGGCCAGGGGTCTGTTATAAGGGGGTTGGGGGAGCCCGTGTCTTGAAGTGATTCGTTTATCTAGGACAGAAGTGGTGGTAGTGGAGCTTCCATGATTGGTCACGGCAGAGGGTGCTTCCCATAGTGAGATACCGAGCGAGGTTTGAAAAAGAACCCTCTGTTTGCTAAGTCTGCAAGCATCTGAGTGGTTTATGAGTTCAGCTAACCAAACAAAGTCTTACAGGCTTAGGTGAATTCTACATGACATGAACTTGGTTGAGAAAATGGACATAATTTAAGTGTTTATTTTCTCTGTGCAGGAAACTCACTTGAAATCCTCGTTTTTTATGAATTCGACAATGATGTCTTTTTCAGGTTGAATCTGTAGCATCTTCAGTGTGAGACAAAGGAAAGGAGTGGGTTTGATGTTTCCACCATAAACTCCACCAACATACTTCAGCTCCATGGCTTTGTCGACAACCAGCTCGGCTAAGGATGACAAGACATAACAAAAGAATCATTAACAAAAAAGCACAAAAACAAACTGCAGATACAAAGTTGGAGGCTCACTGTTGTCTCTCAAAGAGTGAGTATGTAACATGCCAAACAAGGAAAACAGACCAAAACTGGACATACTCTCTCATTAGGGATGCACTTGGGATGTTCTTGGTGACTAATTTATTAGTCAACTAATCAAGGGGTAAACAAAATTAGAATAACAAGTCTAAAACTAAGAAACCGATATCAAATTAAATTTCATGTCAAAAATTGTCTACATAAAAGACATTTAAAACCATTAATCTAGGGCTGCAACAATTCCTCGAGTAACTTTTACAAAAATCCTCAAAGCAAATTTGTTGCTTCAATGCTTTAATTCTGCAGCACACAGGTGTCTCGATATAAGTGGAGTTTCACCCACATTAGCACCATTACAGTTCTTGTTGTCTTCTTGTGGGTTTAATGGCAGTGGGCAAACCAGCTTAGAGCTGCTTACCGCCTCCTAATGGACTGGAGTGTGGCTCAGGTGTTAGAAAAAAACCCCTCAGATTCTAAAAGTTCTCAGTCGCTTCAATGGAGAACTTTTAACACTGACATGTTTTTCCACACCTCCACTGCCCTCTGCTGTGTGTATGTTGTATTTGCTGTGCTGAGAATTTCAGCTGTTATTTTTGTCGATACTTGGATCACTATAACCATAGACATATTGCTAGCAAGTGCCGTTATTAGCAGTAGCGATCGTTCAGTACTGGAAGGACCCCTTCTCTTTCAAAATAAAAAAATAAAAAAATATTTTTTATACTTTAATCCAACACACCTGAATCAAATGGCTGAATTACCTCCTCAGTATGCAGGTAAGTTCTCCAGAGTCCTGCTAATGACTTCTATATGTGATTCAGGTGTGTTGGATCAGGAACACATCTAAAACCTGCAGGACACTGGCCCTCGAGGCCTGGAGTTGGCCACCCCTGCTTTAATCTCCGATTAGTGACTAAATATAAGCCTGCAGTTAGAAACGTATTTAGGAGAATGCTTGTGAATACAAAGCATTACAACATTACGCTCATGAAGCCCCCAGTTTTTCAACAGAAACACTGATAAAACAACAGCAGCAGGAACCTGTTTAATGTGCAGTCTGTCTGCGCAAGCGCAAAGAGGCAAAGCCATTACTGAGATGGTGAGCTCATGTAACCTACACAGAGGTGGACCATGGGATATGCAATGGGAAATACTTTAATGCACCAACTGTACCAACTGTACACAGAAGAACCTTTATGGAGCCTGACTGATGTGAACAATGAATTACTAAAGGAAACCAGGTGTTACTGTGATCACAAATGTAATTTGGGGATTAATACCAACAACAAACAACAAAGATTCAGAATAACCATGACAAACATGACAGCAGTTCATATTGGACACATCTTTGTTCTTTTCAGAGACGTCAGAGTCACCTCAGTCCATGTGTGTGTGCACCTTTTTAAAGTGCGAGTGAAGTCAATTCAGTTCAAGGTTTCCCCTTATTGGAAAAGCAGGGAACAAAGTCCAAATCCAAAAAGAAATACAGATAATCCTACCAGCTCACCATCCAACTTTTCCCACTTGATCTGCGTCTTGAAGCATGCACAAAAACCTGACCTGTAAACAAGGTCATTACAATAATATTATTTTAAAAGTTTACCGGTAAACACAGTTTCAACATCATGACATCATCGTGACATATATTCTACCCATCAGTACATACAATATGAAAACCCACAGCCGGTCACATCCTTCTAAAATACGCTGCCTACATCATACACAACCAACAAGCTACTTCCTGCACTAAAATACATGAAAGTAAACAACATGCCGTACTGGTAGGATAGCCGAATCTAATCTAAAACTAATGAATATTATGTTCGGTGTTCAATTCTGAACTGCCTGTTCTTAGCGGAAACACATCGTAACAGTAATCAATCATCTAATGTAGCAACTGTCTAACCGCTAGTCGGGGGAAAGAACCCAAAAAGTAGCTTACCGCTGAGTATTTATATAATAATCCTGCTACTGAGTTTCCACGTCAGATAGCAGAGTGCGCCAGCCACAGCAGGAGCCAAAAACCCGACCGTAGGCCTCCCTGCTAGATCTTACAGGTGCCGCTCAGCAGTGACAGCAAACCAGGAGAGGCAACCGTGTTAGCTGATGCGTATTATGTGACGCGTAACCATGTCAGCTAATGCGCGTTGTGTGATGCGTTCAAAGTAACAAGGGTTACACTCAGGTGGAGTGAAAGCATCCAAAAGAAGCTTTTTTCCCCTGTAACCACCATTAAACCTTTACTGGGAAACAGCTGGAGGTCCATCAGTCTCTGAATGATTTCAGGCCTGTTGCCCTCACTTCATTAGCAATGAAGACATTTGAAAAGATTATTAAGGAAATCCTTTTATTTAGAGTTAAAGAACATCTGGACTAGGGATATGCGTGATTACTCAACTAGCCGATTGTTACTAGTCGGTACCAGACATACTAGTCGGTTAGCCTAATTATTAAGGGTTCAGTAAACTCAGCCATCTGCCATGAGCTGCAGCCCATCTATCGTTATGGAAAAATGCCATACCGTAAGCGCTCCTCCTGAGAAACACCCTTCCTTCCCCGCATTTCCGTTTTGTACAAAGAACCAAGGACAAATGTCTTTGTGCCTTAAAAACACAGAGTAGGACCCAGGAGGGAAAAAGTGCCTGCATTTTATCTTTCTGTCCGCCAACACCACATGTAAAACACCGGGACAGAACCCACACATAATTAACACACGCAATGCACCTGCACAGGCATAAACGCAGCAACATTGGCCACTTACGTCGTAGCAACTGAAGCCTGAATCAGGGGTAAGCTGGACGAGGAGGCTGGGCGAGAGGGGGTCTGGGCTCCACTGATGCCGCCACAGATGGAAGGAAAAAATGGATGGATGTGTGTTTGTATTATTTTGATGCATGTCATGAGTTGTAGAGCCATGAGCATCGTTGATAATGCACGACACAATGCGCCACACCTTTAAGTCACAATTTATTCATTTTTCGGATGTTATTATCTCTAATTCAATGACGCATGAACATCGTTTTCATATTCTTTGTTGTTTGGAGTATAACATACAGTGTTCATAATGTTCGATGCGCAGTGCCGTACAGTTAAGCAGCATTTAAAGTGTGATTCATCATAGAAGAATGCGATTAATGGTTTCAAATGCCTATGTTTAGACAGCTTTTGGCATTGTCCATTAAACAGGCAAAAAAAATTAATTCTACATCTGAGTGTTTCTTAGTTTTAGACTAGTTGGTTAGTCTAATTTTTTTCCCTTGTTTAGTCGACTATTAAAGTAGTCACCAGGAACATCCCTAATCTGGACCCACTTCAATTTGCTTATAGGTCAGGCAGGTGAGTGGAGGATGCAACAGAAACCCTTTTAAATATGATTTTAAGACATCTGGAGGGCACAAAACCCTTTGCAAGACTACTTTTTTATTGATTTCTCATGATTTTAACTGTATTTAACCACACATTTTGCCTAAGAAATTACAGTGTTTTTATGGTGTTGACTTTGGACTCATTTGTTGGTTGATAAGACTTCTTAACTGTACATTCTCAGAGGGTGAGGATCAACGACGTTCTTTCTGATGTCCTCTTTTCTTCTACTGCGTCTCCTCAGGACTGTGTTCTTTTACCCCCTTTTTAAATTTTGTATACCAATGATTGTTGCAGCCAGTACCCACAGTGCCACATTTTAAAAATTTGCTGATGACTTTGTGATTCTGTCCCTCCTCACCAGTGATGACCCAGGATCAGGGATTTCATGGACTGGTGTGAGTCCTCCTTTTTAAAGATAAATGTTTCCAAAACAAAGGAGATGGTCATTGATTTTAGAAAACACAGTGAAGTTCCTGTGCCTGTGGTTATTTCTGGGGAGGTCGTGGACCAGTTTAAATATCTGTGAACGATCCTTGACAACAGGCTGACTTTTGAAGCCCACGTAGACTCACTCTGTAAAAAGGCCCATCAGAGGATGTATTTTTATTGGAAGCTCTGTGGTTTTATTACAGATTCTACTTTTATGAAAATGCTTTACTCTTGTTTTATTGAGTCTATTCTTATTTTTAATTTCACCTGCTGGTTTGGATTTTTAAATGTTAACAGAAATAAACTGCTAGGAATTGTAAAGGTGTACGGACAAATTGCTGGCACAGCCCTCAGCAACCTCACTGACCTATATAAGGTAGGGTCAGTGAAAAAGATGACCTCATCTTATCTGATCCTGGCAGATTCAGACCATCCACTGCACCAGGAGTTTAAGTTGCTTCCTTCTGGGCGCAGATATCGGGTGCCAAGATGTAGGACATATACACTGCTCAAAAAAATAAAGGGAACACTTAAACAACACAATATAACTCCAAGTAAATCAACCTTCTGTGAAATCAAACTGTCCACTTAGGAAGCAACACTGATTGACAATCAATTTCACATGCTGTTGTGCAAATGGAATAGACAACAGGTGGAAATTATTGGCAATTAGCAAGACACAGTTAGTTTTTACTTTTTTTTCTCTAACTAAAACTAAACTATAATACAAAATCAAAAAGTATTATAACTCTGGTTCTTATGGTATAACTGTTTTTAAAATTTTTGTACTACAAGCTGTGGAAATAATTGCCTTTAGGGGACAATAAAGATCTTTGAATTGAATTGAAATCATCAACCACCTGATCAAGTGAAGAAAAGAGAACTTTGTAGCTGCTCCATCCACCATGTTTGTTTCACAAAGTGAAAAACTGCAGTATGGAAGTTAATATATGCAGCTGAACTGTTAATACAGAAAAAGTATTTCTTTTCCAATTACTCGAGTAATTGATGGAATAATCTATAGAATACTCGATTACTAAAATAATCAATAGTTGCAGCCCTACATTAATCGCATTCTTCTATAATGACTGCTTCTGAACTTTGTAGCACCACGCATTATGAACACTGCACGTTATATTTCAATCAACAAAGAAAAAAAAACTTAAAATCAATCTATGTTAAATATATGAAAACGCATTACTGCAAACAATGTTTCTCATCACTAAATATTAGAAAATAACATTTGAAAAACTAAGCAGTATATATAGACATAAGTGGCCGATGTTGCCGGCATTTATGTCTGTGCAATTAACCTTCTGGTCATGTCCCAGTGTTTTACATATGGTGCTGGCCAACAGAACATAAAATGCTGGGATTTTTTTCACCTCTTGGGTCCTAGGCTTTGCTGTGGTCAGTTCTTATAAAAGGCACAAACACATTTGACTCTCTAGCTTTTTTGCTTCTCTGTACAAACTTGGACGAAGTAGCCAGAAATGCAGGGATTATTATTATTTTAGTAGTCGAGTATTCTATAGATTATTCCATCGATTACTTGAGTAATCGGATAAGAAATACTTTTTTCGTATTACAGTACATCTGCATATTTTAACTTCCGTACTGCAGTGTTTTTGCTGTGTGAAACAAACATGGTGGATGGAGCAGCTACAAAGTTGTCTTTTCTTCACTTAAAGATCAGGTTGTTGATGAAGCACTTCCAACTCTTTCCCAGCAAATGTAACGGCTCCGCCCCTTTGTGCAGACAGACTGTACGTAAAAAAGCTGACTGCTACTATTGTGTTATTAGTGTTTTTGTTGAGAGCTCCAAGAGCGTAATGTTGTAATGCTTAGTGTTCACAAGCATTCTCCTAAATAGGTTTCTACTGCAGGTCTATATTTAGTCACTAACCAGTGATTGAAGTTAAAACCGGTACCAAACGATCGCTAGTGCTAATAGCTGCGCTTGCTAGCAGTATGTGGTTATAGCGACACCTTAACACTGCAAAGTTTAAACGAAGCATCAAAGCAGAAAATTTGCTTCGAGGTTTTTTTTTGTTTGTTTTTTTTAATCGAATTATTCGAGTTACTCAAGGAATTGTTGCAGTCCTAAATATTATATATTTTTATGGGACAAGATTATAGAAGTAAAGCTTGGATATAACTTAAAGTAGGCAGTGTACAGCAATTGTGCCTAGTTGAGTCTTTGTCCCTCCCTGGTGTCATGTGGCCCACTACATTTGCAAGGTTCCAAGGTGAATGAGAAACAGGGCTGTTGAATTTGGTGCTGTGAATGCAATTCTCTCATACTGGCTACAGAATATTCAGAGGTTGGCTAAAATAAATAATATAAAAATGCATGAATGCTGCCAGTATTGCTGCCGAGGTTGATAAAGTTAGGAGGTCAACCTGTAAGTGCTTACACCATACACTGCATTAACTCGGTGTGAATGGCCTTCATCCCAGAAGGAAGCCTCTTCTGAATTTGACGCACAAGAAAGCCCAGAAACAGTTTGATGAAGACAAGTAGTCCAAGAGCATGGATTACTGGAACCACGTCCTGTCTTCTGATGACACCAAGATAAACTTGTTTGCCTTAGGTGGTGTTTAGCATCTGTGAAAGCATCCTAGTGAGGAGTCCAAGATAACTGTGCATTGCCTACAGTCAAGCATGGTGTTGGCAGCATCATGGTCTGGGGTTGCATGAATGCTGCCAGCACTGGGGAGCTGGGATTAAATGAGGGAAACATGAATTCAAGGAAGGATCTTCATGGATCTTTGAGGAAGATGAAGGAGGAAGAGGAAGGTCAAGGTGGGAGAATTGCCCATTTGAGCACCATTAGGGCATCCTCAAATGGAAGGTGGAGGAGCACAAGGTTTATAACATTCACCAGCTCCATGATGTCATCATGGAGGAGTAGAAAAGGATTCCAGTAGCAATCCATGCCCAAGAGGGTCAAGGCAGTGCTAGATAATAATGGTAATAATTTGGGCATGTTCACTGTGAAATGTATACACTTGTGTTACCAGCTATGCAGACATTAATGGCTGTGTGTTGAGTTATTTTCAGAAAACAGTAAATCTGTACTGCTACACAAGCTGTACACTGACTACTCTAAGTTATATAAGTTTGATTTCTAAAGTGTTATCTAGGGTTGCAGTGGTAACCGGTTTCGCGGTATACCATGGTATTAAAATGCAGTCATCATACCATGGGTTTTTGCTTATTACCGGTAATGAGGGAAAAAGGCAAGCCAGCTGAAAATCTCACACACGCATGCTCCCCTCCATCTCAGCTGCCCCTTGGTCAGTGGCGCCGCTCTCAGGCACACAGCGGTGAAAATGGCGACAGATTTAACTAGTCTCCATCCTCCTAAAAAAAAAAAAAGCTAAACTAAACTCAGCAGAGTAAGACTACTTCGGATATGGGTATCCTGTTTGCAAACAGAGTGGAAGAAAAGTGGCCGCTAAAGGAGGGAATACTTACTTTCCTCATGTATACACATATACACACACACATCTATACATATACACACACATCTATATCTCAGGAGGTGTATAGCTTTTTTTTTTTAGAGGAGACATTTTAAACAAAACTGTCATTAAAAATGGTTCCACGTACAATAAAATAATTTGTTAAACAAAAAGCTTTTGTTATTTCTTTAAGGGTCAGATTAACTTATAATAATATATGTGAAATACGGTGATACCGCGATAACCGCGATACAGCGATATTTTCTGAGACGATTATCATACCGTGAAAATCTCACACCGTTGCAACCCTAGTGTTATCCCATGAATAGTTATTGTGGGGGTGTACTGACTTTTGTGAGACACTGTACACATATATATATTATATAGTACTGTGCAGAAGTCTTGAGCCACTGTTATATTTATATTTTGCTATAGTGAGAGGGGCTCAGAGTAGAGTCACTTCCTCTCCACATCAGAAGGAGCCAATGGAGGTGATTCAGGCATCTGACTAGGATGCCTTC
>JAMQGT020003160.1:0-103751 GCA_024447675.2 Pterophyllum scalare | reverse complement strand
AGAGTGAGGATGTAAAACTATTGATGAGATAATCTACCTCACTGGGAGCAGAGTTTAGGTAGCTGCTCTGCACTGTGTTGGCACATGGCACTGAAGAGCATAATAATGAAGGAATTAGATCCTTAAACTTAGTTACAGCACTTTCAGAAAGACTCCTACTGTAATAAAACTTATTCCCCACTGCTGTGTAATCCATTAAAGTAAATGTAAATGTTACTAAGAAATGATCGTGTGAATGTGACAGTACACATAAGTATTATTAATTACTCCAAATAATGTAATGCCTATCACCCAATATTCTCAACTGTGTGACAAGTTTTTAAGGTTGGAAAGCCAGTAATTCCTTTACACCACTAGATGGAGTTGCTATTTCATTATTAGCAGCAGGAGAAAGGTTAGAATTGGGTCATCATGTTTTAACTGTTCTGCCTAATGTTTTTTGCTACTTTTCTCCATTTTTAAAATAAATAAATAAATCAAAGTGACAAAACCACGTTTAGTGTAACTATTCATCTAGAGAGACACTGGTAGCCCATGTCAAGATCTAATTCCTGAAACAGACCCAAAGATTTGACAATACACATACACACACACACACACACACATATATATATATATATATGTGGTATTTCATTTATTTATTTGTTAACACTGCTTCAAGGATGGCACTTTTCAACTTCCAGGACAGCAGCATACTTCTATGCACTGGTGTCATGAAACTGAAATTTAACAGGATTTGTGAATGATCACATTCACAGGTTTACAATCACGTAACATCCCTCTTCTTTTACACCATTTAAGAAATTCAGCAGCTTTAAACTGGTAATGCTTTCTCTGGAAAAATAGAAACACTCAGAGGAAACTCCCTTTGTTTGATTTCCAACCACTCAACCTCAAGATTCATCTAAATACATCCTGTTGTATCAGCATTTCACTGTCATCCAAAGCCAGAGAGTCACGTCAGCATCACCATTGTCTTCTGAAGAAACTAATTCAAACTCATTCATTTTTCTAGACCAAATGCACCACACCAGGAAAATTGTTTCACATTCTTTTTTTTAATTTCATTACATAAAAACATACATGTACATACAAAGCAAACCTTATAATAAAGAGTTTATGAAACTCACAGCACATTGTCTGTAGAAATAACACAATCCCTACAAACATTTACAATTGACTCTAGTATAGAGTTCTGATTATTCTGATTATACCTAGGAAAACTCAAACTCCCAATCCAAAAAAAAAAGAAAAAGGAAAAAAAAAAATCCAAATTGATGCACAATTTACCCCCCCCCCCAACAGATATGTACACCTTCTTAAGACGTGTGATCAGTCTTCAGATCATCGGAAAACATTTGTTTTGTTTTGGGGTGATATTTCTGTGAGGTGATAAGAGACTTGGTAGATACAAAGTTCAGGTTGGGTGTAAAGATCAGTCCACAAAAACTTTGTTTGGAATGCAATAAAAAAAAATTTTAAAAAAGAAGAAAAAAGGAAAATGTACCCACAATTCCACTAACTATCTATAAGGAATCCCAGGTTTTGAGAGGAAGGCATACAAAGCTGGTCGCTTTCACTTTCCAATCCTGGCTTCTGCTTTGGTGAGTTGATTTGTCTGTCCGGGGGCCAAAGAATGAGTCTCTGTTTTCTTGCTCATGCACTACTGTTGATCCCCACTCATCTAGGAAACAGTCCACTTTTTCTCTCTCTTTCTTCAAACCCTCCTCCTCCTCCTCCTTCTTCTTCTCCTTCTCTCCCAAATACCTATCCCACCCTCTCTGCCCCTCTTGTCCTCTTGCCCGGAGTGAAGTGGAGACATGTGTTTCCCTGCACCTGCATGGGAGAGAAAGGAAGAAAAGTGAAGTCAGATCTCTCCCTCTCACCCTCCCTCCCTCCCTGCAGAGGGAAGCAGACAGACTGGCGCCTAGCATGGAACTTTTATTAACCCCAGGCAGATAGCAATGAATCCGCTACACAATCACTGGCCTGTCTAATTGGCAACCATAGTGAATGTGGAGAGAGTGGAGACCTTCATTTATAAGCATATCAATGCTCACAGTATTCTCGCTGGTATTTAAAGGTTTATTTAAACTTCAAGTCAAGTCAAGTCAAAACAAGATGTCGAAGTAATTCTCTTAAGGACCTCGAAATATGTTTCAGAGCACATTTACATGCGATTTAATAAATGAGATATGTCAAGAGTGATTAGAGGATAAATACGTACCATAATATGCTATCTTCATCTTAATGGCACAACCGCCCTTCTTCTTTGGAGAAATTGCGACTAAGGTCAGCAGTCTGAATAGAGAGCAGAAAGAAGAGAAGCAATTTGAGCAGCTGGCAATGACAGAAGTATTATCGAATAAGAATAAATGTGTGAGCAGAGGTGTCACATCACAGAGCACCATCTGCTGCTGTATTACTGTAGTCTACAGCAGCAGATGCACGTAAGCATGAGAACAAACTCTGGAAATCTCACAGAACACGGCCTTGAACTTTAAATGACTCTGAAGTCCAGATTTATGTTGCGCAAATAACCACACACAAATTCCTGCCAGTGATCGTCAGTGACTGAAGACTGCTGAAAGGCAGCCCGGCATCAGTCCGCCTTCCGCAGCCCGCATCTCCCCTCACCTTTATTGACAAAACCATCTCCGGCGTGGCTGTGTCCCCTGCCTCCAGCGCGATCTGCAGGTCGAAGATGTCAGTCAATAACATGTTGCAGGATCTCCACCTGGCTGACCGACTTGTTCTGCGGGATGCTCGGAACCAGCTCCTTCAGCTTGGAGTAGCAGTCGTTCATGTCGCACAGGGCGCTCACCGGCTCGTCCAGACAGGAGTGTTTATTCCGGCTGATGGCGAGACTCTGCTCCGAAATGCAGCACACGGCCTTATAGCAGCTCCTCACCGAGCGGACGGGACTGATGGCTTTCATGGTGAAAACACAGGTGAAACGAGAGCAACGCACTTGGCTTGTGAATCGGCGGTGGTTTTGTCCCTGCTGAGGTCTCTTGATCAGTGTCCCGAACAGCTACAGTGCAGTGACAGCGGCGTACACTTTGGGTTTTATGAGTGCGCGCCTGCAGACGCCCCTTTCTCGTGATTGGCCACTGTGAAGATCAAGCCTACCCTCATTGGTTGATCAGGAATTGTGGAAGCGTTGGAAAGAATGAGGAAATTAGGTAGGGATGCCTGAAGGGAATTGTCAGTCATTTTTTGCAGCTATCGTTTTCTGATAGTTAATTTAAATAGATAAAAATCTTTAGGCAGGCCACTTCAGAGATGCAGAAAAATACCCTGTAACCCTGCGTTAGTATTACTCACAGGGTTACTGCCCGTGAGTAATAGTAAGGAAAGTGGTTTATCATCACTGGACCTTCAGGAAATTTTTCTTCACGTCTGGCTCTGTTCAGCCCCTGAAAACACCTCTCTATAGACTGCTGAATCTCTTCAGAGTGAGGATAGGCCTACAAACAGGCTTTATATTAAATCTGATGAACTTCCACATTGTATGACACACAGTCCCAAAACGTGAGAATACAAAAATATTGGAATTTTTAAACCTGATACAGGCAAAAGGTCAGCTGAAATCCAAGCTTCTCTGCAAGAATCTCATGTTCATCCACTTATTCTCTGGCTGTCCATTTAGGGTATACTTGTAGCTCACAGCCTTCTGTTTAGTCTCGCTTTATTCCACGAATAACGAAAAAAAACCGACTCTTAATATTGAGGCTCGTTGTGTTTAATGTGTCACTTAATGTCAAAATCTTGCTTCTTTTGGGTGAAACCCTTTTTATAAAAGTTATATTTTAACCATGTAAAATGTTGCTCCATTTTGGTTTACATCAAAGCACGCCCCGTTCTGCTCCTATTTGGGTCTTATTTTCCCCTTTTCTCACAATCCTGTTTTGTGGAGGAATGCAGGCCTGAGCCAGCTGTGTGTCCTATCCCGGCCCAGCTGTGTTGATCTAACGCGCCAGTCCCAGACATGCTGGCGCCAGCCTCCCGACGTCATCCATTCACCCCGACTCGCACTCCCCTCTTTGGCAGACGGCCCGCCCTCCCCCGTGAACCATCGGGAGGAGGGAAGCAGAGGCGCTCGGAGATCGGATTGGCTGACCGGTTCTATCACTCATTAACCGGACTCTGCCCCTCCACGCTTCTCTGCTTGGGTCTACAGTTGGACGCAATGCAAAATCCAGGGGAAAGACTTTTCAAATATCCACAACTTTTGCAATGTTGGACACGTAAACGTTTACATTCTCCATTTCTGTTCCTAAATAAGGACAAGTCCAAATGTAACATTTCAGTGTCAAGAAAAAAAATCATAATTTGAACAATAGTAGTGCTCGGTGGTCTGTGCGTGCCACAAAAGTAACCTGCATGAGATATTTTGCAACCACTCTGAAAGTCCCCCCAGTTTAGAACTAAAGGCTTGATCTGTCCTTGTTATCATATAACCTTATAGGCTCTTTCAACTGTAGAGAAGGCGGCAACAATTTTAACATTTTATCAAGAGTAGCAGATTAAGTATCACACTGTGTTCAAGCTGGGCAATACAAATACGTCATAATCTTATAAATTCTAGTCACAAATATGCTCCCACAGATATCCTTCCAGTTAGCAGAGGTTTAACAGATGTTCCAGTCACTGCCTTCCTTGTGGCACCCCTCCTCCTCACCGCAGTTGACAAGTCATTCAGCGACCTCACTTCAACGCAAACCATATTGAACCGTGAGACAGGACTTCAGATCCAGACTATTTTGAAGTTATATTATGTGAGCAGCGCTGAGTATCCAAACAAGACTTTGACCTTAAATATCTTTCTTAAATTTGTTGAAGGGAAGGACTAACATTGCTTTGAAATTCCCAAGCTTGGTGGGAAAATAATTGTTTGCATTTGCTGACTGAGCCAACTGTCTTGGCACGGTCTGGGTGTCTTTGCGAGGCCTACGCGCAAAGTTGAGGTATACACCCATCGCCCATTTTGCGTACGCACCCATAAATTCTTAGTCATTATAAGGAATAAGGAGATTTTTCTATCTTGTCATAAATGGCAATATAGTATTTTCCTCTGATACCCACTGCCGTGGGGCTGTAGATTCCTGAGTTCCCAGTGCGTAAATCTGTGAAAACGCACACACACACACACACACGCACTAATGTCTGCCTAGGCAGGGATCAGGTGCTTGTCGGAAAGGCCCCGGACACAATCGGGTCTCTCTTTCAATGGATGGGAGAATCCGAGCCCGGCGTCAGTGAGTCTGCCTCTCTCCCCACCCTCCCTCTCCCCGCTCCTCCATGCAGCTGGACGCAGACAATCAAGCCATCAACAATCGCCACGCATAATTAGCAGCACCCCCTTCTTCTCTCTTCTCTGTCCATGGCATTTGAATCCACGTTTTTATTTCCATTTACTATCAAGGGAAATAAGTCTTATAATAACAATCCTGTACACCAGTTGTACTTCTGTGAAAAAAAGAAAAATCTGTTTCCATATGCAAAGAGTCAGAATCTCACTCCACTGTCTCCATCTCTTAAAGCACCTTGTGTTAACATCAACAAAGTGCCTCCTTCTACTTCAGAACAGGGTGTAGGAAAATGAAGGTCAAGACAGGAGGGTTAGACCTCCATACTGTCCTGTGGAGAGGTAGTGTTGTATACAGAAGGGTATCTTTTTCATCTGCAAGTGCAGGCTCCTCTTGAGAGAATAATTAAGTGGCAAGAAACTTAGTGAAACTTAATTCTTTATATCCGTAGTGTGTGTGTTTTTGCACGTTAGTGTGTTTTCACTCTGTCTTTCATCAAGGACGCCTCAGTCTTCTCCATCAGCTTTGAGCAGCCTACAGATTCCAAGCTTTTTGCCTTAGTGACCCAGGCAGTGACATGACATTTTATGCACATTGTTGTTTTGTATCGGTCACTTGTTATCTGTGTTAGAGTCTCTTGTTCAAGCATGTGCATAATGATCTTGCTGGATTTGTAGATGAGAGGGTACATAATATGTCAGAAGATAAACTTACCCATGCGTCATTCATTGAGTCATACACTCGCCCACTATGTGCCTTTTCTGTTGTTTGGCTGAATATCCAAATGGTGAACAAGGATCCTGGGTCTTTGTTGCTACTGAATAGGGAACTACTTTCAATTGTCCAGTACTGAGAGTGCCAAATGATTTAGCAGTATGTTTCCAGATAAAGAAGAAGTGTCATTAAACATGCTTTTGCAGAAGTACGTTGTATAGAGCTGCCGTTTAGTCAGTAATATAAGGAAATATTGTGCTGCTTGCTGTGGGAACAGGATAGTTGTCATAACTATGTTGACAGGTGTTGTTGATGTCCTTGGGTATGAATACTGCTCTCTTGATGCAAGAACACACCCAGGCAGTGGAAGTGTATAGCAGGTGGGACACAAGCCACAGAAGGTCATCTAAATCCATGGTCACCACATTGGCCCAAAACAAGCTGAGTGTAACACTGAGTGTGGCTAGGCGGGTGGAGAGCAGGTGTTGGTCACGTTCCTGTTTTGTCATTTTCATCAACTGACTGGAACAGTTGGTTTATTCTGTAGCCATCTAATGAGGATAAACATCTGGCTTTGTATACACAAGCCAGACCCAGTGATTGTGGTTGGGATTGACACCAACCCAAGCTGGTGTAGGTGACTTGGATCTGATTAGTCACAACACCTTCCACCGTTCCTCAAGTTGAAGAAAGATTTTGGACTTGAATTCTGTATGGTCATTTTTTTAAATCAACAAATTCCTCAGCAGTCACTCTTAGAGCAGACAATGAACTTGCTTCAGTGCAATTGGATGACTGTTAATGGAAGGTCTTCAGGCCCAAACCTCTGCTTCAAAGCTGCAAAATATGCATGTCTGCAGACAGCACAAATTGGCTGTGTCTGCTAGTTGTCTCCACAATGCAAGGAAAGAATGAGTCTGATCCACAATTTTCATTTGGTCACACCATTGTGGAGTTACAATCTTAGCATTTAACCAAAATCAATCCATGCAACTATTTGTTGATTACTACCAGATGATGACTATATAATTATTTTTTACAAATGCTCTTGTGTAATTGCTGTTCCTCCTGCAGTTTTGCAAAGGGGGGCATTTGCGGTGCACTATAAACTCACAACTAGAGTTCTGACCTTGCATTTCAGGACTGTCTGGATCCATGCTTTGTTTGATCCCACACCGTGTGGCCTGTACACGAGGAGAGTTTGAGAGTGGGGGTCCAAATCTGTTATACTGATCTATCTTGCTTTAGTGGTAGCCTGTAAGTTGCGGTGGAAAGAGGCAGTCGAAATGGAAATAAGCTAATCCTAACATTTGTGACCAATTACATAGTGTAATGGTATAGTACAAAGTTGCAGTGAAAGAGGTTGGGTAAAAATTCCGCCATTTACTGGCATATACTTGCTGAGGTCCTTAAGGTCAAATACGACTCTTTAACTTCTTCACAGACCACACACAAGTTGATGGATGCAGTTTTGTATGAAGAAAACACAGACTGGGGAACAAGACAGAGAAATACATAGAGGAAATCTGTTTGGGTGATGAGGAAGCAGAGTCCAATGAAGAGAGCAAGCTGAGAGGGGCAGAGAAAATTGGTGTGGAAAATGACTGAGGAACACACTTGAGGGCGAGTGACAAAAAGGAGAAAGAGACACTCAGACTGTGAAAGAAAGAGAGGAATTGAGAGAAAGAAAACTGTAGAGGGGTCTGACGCTGTAGCGGATGCTGCAGGGGTTCAGCTGGTCAGGCTTCACAGAGACACACATACAGAGGCCATTAGGTCCCTGGTGGGTATCTCTGCACCTGTGTGTCATGTGTTTCTAGGTCAAGTGGGTGCCTGATAATCTAAGATGAGCCACAGCAGTGACTTTCTCCTTCTGTCAGGGACATTGTACTCTTCCTCTCTCTGCCCCTAACTCCACATACACACACATACAAATGCACACGCACGCGATCCACCCCTCCTCGTTTCTCTCTTCTGCTCCTTGTACTGCTAATGAATTGAAACAGTGCGGACTGAGACATGATGCTCAGCTGATTCCCCCACTCTCTCTCACACACACTTACCATTTCCTAATCTGGGTCAGCAGTGCCCCTCTTGGTCACCCCTGGCGAAGCCCTCCAGACGGAGGGCGCAGAGTGGGAGCAGAGAGGCCTGGGCTCTCAGTGACCTGATTAAAAGCTCTTACACAGACTAGTGATCTCCATAACCAATCAAACAGCACACACCCCAACACACACTTTCTGACAGTCAGATATTGTCTACTTATATGTACAGTAATTAGAAATCTTTAAGAGGTGCTTGGGCATTGCCTGCTCAGCACACGTCAGCACAAAAATACACAATATTTTCTTCCTGAGTGGTTTTAATTGGGGTGCTGTGATTTGAACACCAGCACAGGATGGACATAATGACTCGTGGAAAATGGACACTCTGCCAGCTGGTTAGCTTTGCATTGCCATGTTCAGGCACCATGATTGAAAGCTCACCTCACTAAGTTTATATAATGGTCCAGTGTGTTTTGTTATTCGTGTTCTGTCTGTGAATCATTTCAGGCCCTGTGAGACCATCCTTGCTCTCTGACCCTTCTGTTGTTTTAACTGCTTACAAACAGCATAACCCCAAAAATGTTTCAAAATCTGTACAAAGTATTACTTCTGAGAATAAACGCTGAAGTAACACAAGTGTGAGTCACTCCAGAAGAGAGTAACACTACCAGGAAATTGCTGTATCTGTTTAGCCATGCCTGGCCTGCGTGTGTATTGTATTATGGACATTTCCTGCTAACATTCCCTAGTTACTCTGTAATTACTGAAAATATCCTCACACCACTAAGTTAAGAGTCTGGCCAAAAGTGGAGGGTCAAAGCCACTCAAGATTTCTAAAAATGTTGCTTCCTCCAAGCCCCTAGAATGGCCAAAAGAGGAATACGGCCTTTGCAAGGGAG
Organism: Pterophyllum scalare; assembly: GCA_024447675.2. NCBI lineage: Eukaryota > Metazoa > Chordata > Actinopteri > Cichliformes > Cichlidae > Pterophyllum > Pterophyllum scalare. The sequence continues at coordinate 94,781 of JAMQGT020003160.1, read as the reverse complement.
CTCTCATAAACTTGAAACACTTTTAAAAACAATTATATAACAACATAGAAAAAAAAGGATCAGAGACTCTCAATTCATACAGAATTGACACATATAATAAATATTTGTCAAAATGAATAGAATACATATACTAAAAGATACATTAAAGGACTATTTCACACAAATCTTGTATAGCACTTAGCATTGATGATCACTGAAGTTTTATTTGCCCTCATTTTGAGATATTTATCAGTTAGATATCTTCCTAATTAGCTAGGATAACTATCTTGATTGCAGGACTCCCAAAAAAATGATACAAGATATTTCTTTTTCTTTTTAGTTCTTTATGGGTAAACCAATCTTTTAAAACAGAACTGGGAGATGTATAGTGAGGGCATTAATAAAGACCATTGAATTAGAAAAAAATGACCTCAACACATGTATACTACTTTTGGCTGCTCCCTTATTCACAAGGGGCCACCACAGCAGGTAGCACCATGTCTGATTTACTAGATTTTTATACTGGATGCCCTTCCTGATGCAACCTCTGAGAGATTTGTGTCTCCTCCCGCAACTGAACCTGGGATCTTTCACTTGTTAGGCAAATGTGTAAACCGCTACATCACATGACCTCAGCAAATGACCTCAGAGAAATATGAATACTTCAAACACTGTGCTTCACTGTAAAGGACACAGAGCAGCTTCTCAGGTTAAAGCAAGAGATTGTTTAACAGAGGTTAAGTAACAAAAATCTGCAAAAGTCCGAGGATGCAGCATCTTTTTTCCCCGTGTGGGTTATATTTTGAAGGTCAGCAGAGGAGAGGGGCATGGAGCTTATCTAATCGGTGTTAATACAATCAGCAGTGGCATTTTGTAACTGATTAGGCCCAAGCCTGACGTGACAGACAAGCCAAGACAAAGTTAGCGGTCAATCAGATTTGTGTGTGTGAGTGTTTATGTGTGTTCATTCACACATACAAAAGCCTCATAATGACTGTTTAACCACTCGAGTGGTGCTCACCTGTGTCAACGTGTCGAATGACTGAGTTAATTATTGTCCTCCAGACGTCTGCAAGGTCTCAGAGACAGAGAGATTACAGAAGACAAACTGAGGATCAGATAAACAGAGAAGCTACCTTTCTTTTCAAGCACGAGGCAAATCGATCCTGAGATTACTGTTCTATTGTGCTGTTCAAACAGAATAGATAAGCCACAGCATCAGTGCAGTTATTCACGCTTGTTTAAGATAATGCTCATAAATTACTTTTCTTCACGCCAGATGTGCACCCCTCTTGTTAGGGAAGCTGATGATTCCACCCTCCCTGACCAACAACAACACTCCAGTGTTAGGCTAACCTCCTGGTGACTTAACCGCAGCATCTGGCAAACGTTAGGCTTCACCTGAACCCACCGTTTATGCTGTAATCTGAGTAGCGCTCTTACAGATGTGGCTTCAGTAGGCAATGCTTGGTGTGTATGTGTGTGTGCGTGAACATTTCTGTATCTGTGAGCGTGTGATCACATATATACTCTTACATCTGTGTACTCTCTGGGCTCAGCTCTGTTCACAGGGTTTTAAAAGACAATTGCTCGGTTCAGGATGGGAATCCAAGAAGCCGGAGCAGGCACAGCAGGAATGCCTTTTTCACAGAGTGCACAATAACCACCCAGCCCCAGCGAACACAGTGCCTGGCTTGCCTAGTGAACGCACAACAGTGACAGTGTGCCGCGCACATGGTCGAGACGAATCTATGTCCTTTTGTTAGCAGTGACTGATGAATGAATAAAAAATAAATAAATAAATGCAAAAACAGGCAAGACCTATAAGACAATAATACCACACTCCCTGCACAGCTGGCATATTTTCTGAGAAGCTATTTCCTGTAAAAATTCTGACATGGGAATAATGATGGCTTTGATTGGGCCCCAGTTAACGGGAGGCACTTCCTGTTCCTTTGTATTGGTCTCATTGTGAGACGATGGTTTGGGAGGGGGAGGAGCGGGCGAGGCAGGGTTCGAGGGAAACAGCTGCTGGAGATGACACAGTCAAGAACATCCCTGTGACCTCCCACCCCTGTGCACAACACACACACACACACAAACACACACACACACACACACACACACACACACACACACACACACACACACACACACACACACACACACACACACACACACACAAACATCACCACCTCTCACATTGGTAGACCTGTAAATATGGGTTTGTGCTGATGACCCAGTTAAATCACTTCTTAACTTCCACTGTAAATTGAGACAGTTATTCAAAGTCAGAACATGATCATGAGACACTTACTTTCAATTCTCAGGACAAATGTCACTCGAAAAGCAGCTTTCCTTACTAGATGAAGTTCAAAATCATGACACTCAGATCAGTCACCGAGTGCTGTCATCTCAGGTCTCTACTCCTGTTTAGTAGATTAGTGTGACTGTATTTAAACAGCAGAGGGATAATACCTTTTGCAACAGTTTACAAGAAACCAGGGGCAAGTGTTTTCATAAAATTATATGTCATCAATGTATGCAAAAAAAGTTATGTAAAAAAAAAAACCTTATCTGAGCAGAGAATGGAAAAGAGTATGGTTTTAACACTTGTGATGATTGTTTTATTTAAAATGAGTTACTAAACCTAGCTGCAGCTCAAGCGGTGAAAACATGGCAGTATCTTTGAAATCTTTGTTGTTAAAAAAAGCTTTCGCTAAATGTTATTTAAAGGTTAGGGTTTGAGATCGTGTCTGTTTTGTTTGTACAAAGTGAGGGAAGTCTCACTTGTTATCTGTAAAGGAAGGTCTGTGGTTCTCAAGTTAATTGCTGCAAATGCAGCTGTACGTTGCATTTCTTCTTCTTTTGGAGAGCCTGACATAACTTTGGTTTGTGTCATTTTGAGAACAATCATGAAATTAGAAAACTTGCGAGACATTCTCTACTCACATGCGCAATGCACACACATAAACGCACACTTAATCTTTATGCACACACACTGACGTCTCTATCTGAGTGAGGTTTTCCATTAGCGTTTTTGCAGAGATCACAGGTTCTTCTGTTTCCTGCCACACTGAGTGTTTCGCCACACAAGCTAACCAGTGTTCATGCACTCTCTGCTATGCATTGAAAATGATCACTGGAAAATCATCAGCACAACACACACACACCTGCCACAAACACAGATGCATGCGCACAAACACAGTTATGGTTGAACCTTATTGTGCATCTGTCTCTCTCTCTCACACACACACACACACACACGCACACACACACACACACACACACACACACACACACACACGCACACACACACACACACACACAAAACTATTTGTTGATTTAAAGAACTCCTTTGGAGTGGAAAAGCTCAATCCCACTTGGTAGTCATCTGCTCCATTCAGCTACAAAACATATATTGTTAACCTATCAGTTTTAACTAGTGCAGTTTCCAAGGTCAGATAAGGTGCCTTAATACCCCATTACATGAGGGCTGTGGAAGTTATCTGACTTAGCAATATAATAGAATCCCTATCATCATTCCTCCAGCACATTCTATTCAAAGTATACACCGGTTGAGTTACAATTAGTCACTACTGCTGCTCTTATTTGACACCACATGGGCTTTGGATAGAAAGAAACACTGTGCAGCTCTTTTAAGGGATCTTTTCAAAAAATTTGATAGCCGATTTCATGGCAGGCAGCGGTCTGATTGGTGGAAATGTTAAATGTGAATATGTGCAAACTACAACGGGCGTTCAACAAGGCTCAATCCTGAGGCCTGTTCTGTTTACTCTTTATGTAGATGACACTGCTTCTTCAGTATCTGAGCGTCATGTACATGTACATGATACTGATATTATCTTGTAGTGTAAAAGAACTTGTTGACTGGCTGGAATAAAAATGTGTTCATTTCTTTCATGTGCAATTTTTATTATTTTATGCCTTTTTAAAAATGTTTTTATTAATAAAAATAATCTCTCTTACTTGTGTTTCTTGATTCCTATATTTGTTGTTGGACTTTTACTCTGCTATGGTGTAAATGAAACCTAAAGTTTAAATTAATGTTGGAGGGAAGAATATGATGTTTTGGCCCATCTGGAAAAATAATCTCATGGTCCCATTTTTCCCTTTAGTCTATATTTCTTATTTATATTATGCTGCTTTGTCATTATCATGTCCTACTGTTCTTCTTCTTTTTAATCTCTTGCTCTTATCTGTTTTTCCTGCAGTGCAGATCTATAGTTCAAATCTCTCATTCTCCTTACTATAATCCCATATCTTATTTGATATGTAAGTAAGCTTATTTGAGTTATTTTTTTAGGGGGCACTTTTTTGTTTTGGTGTATAATTTTACAACAATATAAATATTTCTGTTGCACTTATTTATGATGACAAAAACTACAATAACAAATGGTTCTTTGTCTTTTTAAAATTTTTTTATTTTGCATTAGCAATTTTTTTTGTCCAGGTTTCTGCTGTTATTTCTTCAGTATTTTTTTGTCTTATGTTTCATTATTGCCTCTATTTGTTGAAAACATACATTATATATTGTCTGATATTATTAATGAGAGGTTTGATTTAGTACAACCCAACTATAGTGTTAGTAGCAGTAATATGTAATATTTAGATTAATCAAGTATAGCTTTTTTAAAGTGCATAAGTAATTAATTTTGCCAATTAGTAAAGTGCAGAAATTTTATAGGATTATATGTGTAAAGAGAAAGAACAATGAAAGGAAAAGACAGATGGAAGTTTAGTGCACTGAAAGATGTTATGACTTCTTTCCATGTGCACGCACACACACGCACACACACACGTGCACATCTCAGCCACGCGATTGCTCTCTCGCTCTCTTCATTTTAAAAACAACTGCTGAAAACTGTTATCTTCACGTGACACTGCACTGGTTGGGTCAAAGGACACTTAGCCTCTAAAGTTACTATCTCTGCATGTGAATGTCCATTCATCAAAGTGGACACAATGTCACCTTCCTCACCTCTTGTCCCATAATGCACCTCTCCTCCTCCTCCTCACCCTGCAACACTGTCATCCATGGGTCCTGCAAAACCGCTCCCCCCTCTCCAGTGCTTCCTTCAAAGCACACATTGATCATCGGTGGATAGACAATTTAAGGGAGTCGTACTGGTTGTGCCTGTGCAGCAGCAGGGGTTACACTGTGAAATTAGGCTGCATGCCAAGGCTAATTGAACTCAGGGTCACTAACATGCATCACTGACCATGTTAGTTAGCATATCTACTGATAAGATTGTGTGTGTGTGTGTGTGTGTGTGTGTGTATTGCAGGTAATTTAAAGGAAAACAGCAAACGGAACCCAAGGTAGCCTACAGTTAAGTGGTTTAAGGCGTCACGGGAAATGACATTCACAGACCTTCAAAGGCATTTTTCACAGGTTGCTGCAATAAAAGCCACAACTGCCTTGCTGCCTAAATTGGATGTAGCTTGCCATTAAACAAACCATGAATACATATAAAGTATACAAATTCATATACGTAACAAGGACATTCCTAGTGTTTATTTCTATGCCCCAGTCTGGGAAGCCACATAAAATCCACACTGATCCCAAGACTGCTATCAGGAAATTTCCCCCCTGATGTTTTGGATGTTGTACGCATATAAGAGGCCACAAATGCTCTGTAATTCAATTTGACATCTTTCTCAAAATAGACTGCTGACATTAAGTGCCCACATGAAGAAACACCAATGCAAATGTCTACGCACCGAAAGGTCAAATTAGGTAGCAATTAGGCAATTTGGAGTAGCTGCTAAATCCATTTTGCTCTAATTAGAACGCTTACTAGTGGAGCAATTTGTAATGCATTAGTCCAGTCTATGTAATTAAGACATTTCATTTCACCTGCTGTGACCCGACATCTCCTGAATTTCATTAAGAAGCTGTCTTTTTTTTCTAGGTCATGGGAGAATTAAAAAAAAAGAAAAAGGCCATAGTAGTTCACAAATTTTCAAATACTTGCACTTTAGTTAAAATGAGACAATTTAACTTCTGCTCAAGATTAAGGGGCATCAAGGCAACAGCAAATAGGAAAACGTGGTGGTGGAGAGTAAGAAAGAGCTTGCCTGATATTTGCAATCCACTTCTTATAACAGCAACATTTCCTCATATGTTCCATGTTTTATGACACAATTTTGACTGTAAAAATCTAATCTCCAGAGAATTAAGTTAGCTTTATTTGCATCTGTTCTGCTGAGACGCTGCTTTGATGTCAACCCATGTTGTCCTGGTGGCTTCCAATCAACTGACCTGATGAAGAATCAGTGAGTGTGTCTGTGTGTGCATGTGTGTGTTCACTGACTGCAGACTGAAACTATCTGCTTTCTCTGCCCATGTGGAGCAAAGGGTCAAGAGTTACAACAGTTTTAATGATGACTTGAGTGAATGTGTGTGAGAGGGTGAGTGTGTATTGTGCGCTGGATTCCTTTGTGCTCATCTTTCCTGGGTTGCAGTTCTCTGTAGCTTGACCTCTGGCCTGGTCATTTGACCTGTCTAGCGTTGACCCGTCCTTGGTCATCCAGCTGTAAAATAGACTATGCACATCTGTGCTTTGGGTACATCCTGAAGAAGTTCTGTGCTCTTTAAATGAAAAAGCCTCATAAACACATCTGTTTGTTTTCTCACAGTGTGGGTTCCTGCATGGTTTCCTCCTGTGATTGGCCTATTTGCTCACACTCTAAATCTGCATGGTAAAATCTTTTATTATTGTCGCTCTTCTTCCACAGTTTTTCCTCCAGATTTCTTGCCCCCTCTGCAGAGGACCAGAGGAACTGCATTTGAATAAATACTGACACAATTTACAGTAAGGTATTTGGGAGTATGGAAAAGAAATAGGAGAGGAACCAAACTGGCAGCATTTACCTCCTCATATAATTAAATTTTACATGTTAAGCAACTAATATGAAATGTGTAGGCAATCCTTGGTTTTACATGAAGTACATTTTCTTTCTCATGAGAGATAAATAATGACATTTGGAAGGATTTCACTTAAAGGACTCTAAAATACACACAGGAACAATTTATTAGAAAAAGCGGGGTGTTTAGGATGATTGTCAAACCTTTCCAGGAGAGAAGAAACAGAGCATACTGATTTCCGTCACAGATGCATCTGGCTGATGGAGAAACTTCGTCACAGGAATTTATCATTGAGAGCCTGAAAATCTAATTTTAAGGGGGCAGTTTCACAAAGTTTGAAGCTCGTGGAATGCGGTGTAAGACCTGTGCGATAAGCCACAGTAACAGACCGAGAAAAAAAAATCTCCCCTTTTTCTACCCACATCTATCGTTCTTTCTATTTGAACTTGTTGGGTCCCCAATACAGCACACAGGGCCCCCTTTTCGTCTCCTCCATCCCTCTCTCTTTTCTCCTTCCTCTATATCTCTCTTTCTCTCTCTCCCCCCTGCTAGGATCCCCACAGCTGCGCGGACCAGGTGCGTTCCGCCCCGACACACACACACGCACACACACACACACACATGCTGATACACACACACACCCTTACACCCGCCAACGGACGCAGCAGGAAATGCCTAATACCAGTTTTAGAATGATGCCACTATGCCAGCTTGACAGGGAGGCTGCAGGATCTGTCACAAGAGAAGGCAACAGAGACCGAGAGAGAACGTGAGACAGAGCAAGGGAGCAGTATCTTGCACAAAAAGAGGAAACTGAAAGAATGAAATAATTGCTTTATTTCTGAATGTTACGTTCTAATATTAAGTCAAGACAGCTGACAAAACTTCGCCCCTCTCCCCCAAAGAGCGTCTCCTCATAGAAGTTCATTTGTAGCACTCACATCTCTACCGGCACTACCAAATATATATCCAGTGACACCTCTCACCAGGGATCCTAAAGTAAAAGGGACCTCTGTGTGACTGTGTGTATGCGTGGGACAGCGCACGCATGTGTGACTTTATGTGTGGGTGGATGCACATGTGTTTTTATATAAAAAAAAAAGTACCAGTTATTTTGGTCTGTGGCTCACCACAGCTCACACTCTCCTCTGTCTTGTACTCATCTCACACGGCCCCAAGAGAAGAAGGGGAGAGCGTGTGACAGACAGCCAGTGAACACGACAAAGGCAGATTATAAAATACAGATAAGACGAAGAACAAGCTGAAGGGGAGGAAGAAGATATATTTGTCATCAAAGGTTTGCGCACTATAAGAGAATTTAGAAAATACCCGACAAATCAGTATGCACTCTTGGCCTAATTCATGTTTAATCTCCTCCACTTGTACTGGTGCTGGTGTGTTTCTTCTCAAAAAGTGCTGCGCATCTCTTTAACATCTCACAAAATGAGCTGGATAATGTAAAATTAGCTGGATCTTGGGGAGGCAGTCAACACATAATGTTTTATACAAATAGCAATATAACAGATGGCAAATAAATGGTAAATTATGAAGAAATTAATTTCTTTAGCAAATAAAAATATATATTTTTGCCAGTCATAATTTCCTAAAGCCTCATTTAGCCTTTTCTGTACTATCATATACGTGCGTTGGCGGTGTCGCTTCACAACAAGAAGGTTCCCAGGTGTGAACCCCGAGTGGGGCCTTTCTGTATGAAGTTCGCACATTCTTCTTCCTACAGTCCAAAGACATGCACATCTATTGGCCATGGATGTGAGGTGAGTAGACAAATTGCTCTAAGTGTATAGAATAAAGAACTGCATACATGTATGGTTAAAAGACTTGAGTCTAAAGAGTATTGAGTGGTCAGTAAGACTAAAGCTGTTTAAATGTGAGTACACTACATTACAATTGGGACTTTGTAACCAAGACTTTCTCTTAATCAATTAACCAGTCAGGTGATTCGATCCAACTTCCTCATTGTCTTCTTTTAGCTGCTCACTTTAACAGTCACCACAGTTGATCATCTGCCTCCATCTGGGCTTTGAGTGAATGGTGACAGATGAAATCATTCTAATGTGAATATTTGATTTAATTGGTTCGACAGCTTCCTTTCTTACAGCCAAATTCCCAGACTTGGATAAAAACTAATACTAGAATAAACAGCTTTTGGTCTAGCACTAGGCTTAATCCACTTCTGATAGCTGAGGCTTAGATACAGTGGGGGATTTTTTTTTTTTTTGAAGCAAAGTTAGCTTTTGTCTCAGGGGTTAACACCAAAATATGTTATTTAAATAAAAAATTGTGGTATGACTTGTCCCTTCAATAACAACTACCTATCTTGAACTTGAATTACTGTAGCAATTAGGGAGCGTGAGGGAGAGTGTCCAGCAACAGTAGCAATTAAAAAAAAGCAGCGAGTCTCTAATCATCACACTGTCCCAGTCCGATTTGATATCTCCTTTGCTTGCTGGGAAACATTTGATCAGCTGACACTATGGCTCTCTGGTACACATAACTGGATGCAAAGTAATGGTCGTCACGATGTTGTCTTTAAACTGGTAATACTTAGATATCATTAATATTCAATTACATGAGCAAAATGCAAATCCATTTATATTCTAATATACACTGCTCAAAAAACTAAAGGGAACACTTAAACAACACAATATAACTCCAAGTAAATCAAACTTCTGTGAAATCAAACTGTCCACTTAGGAAGCAACACTGATTGACAATCACTTTCACATGCTGTTATGCAAATGGAATAGACAACAGGTGGAAATTATTGGCAATTAGCAAGACACACTCAATAAAGGAGTGGTTCTGCAGGTGGGGACCACAGACCACTTCTCAGTACCTATGCTTTCTGCCTGATGTTTTGGTCAATTTTGAATGTTGGTGGTGCTTTCACACTCGTGGTAGCATGAGACGGACTCTACAACCCACACAAGTGGCTCAGGTAGTGCAGCTCATCCAGGATGGCACATCAATGCGAGCTGTGGCAAGAAGGTTTGCTGTGTCTGGAGGCGCCACCAGGAGACAGGCCAGAACACCAGGAGACGTGGAGTGTGTCAGCAGTTCCTGCAAGATGAAGGCATTGAAGCTATAGACTGGCCCGCCCGTTCCCCAGACCTGAATCCGATTGAGCACATCTGGGACATCATGTCTTGCTCCATCCACCAACGTCACGTTGCACCACAGACTGTCCAGGAGTTGGCGGATGCTTTAGTCCAGGTCTGGGAGGAGATCCCTCAGGAGACCATCCGCCACTTCATCAGGAGCATGCCCAGGCGTTGTAGGGAGGTCATACAGGCACGTGGAGGCCACACACAATACTGAGCCTCATTTTGACTTGTTTTAAGGACATTACATCAAAGTTGGATCAGCCTGTAGTGTGTTTTTTTCACTTTAATATTGTGTGTGACTCCAAATCCAGGCCTCCATTGGTTAATAAATTTGATTTCCATCGATGATTTTTGTGTGACTTTGTCAGCACATTCAGCTTTGTATAGAACAAAGTATTCAATGAGAATATTTCATTCATTCAGATCTAGGATGTGTTATTTGAGTGTTCCCTTTATTTTTTTGAGCAGTGTATGTACTTTTTATATGCCTAAGATTTTGAGTTACTGAAACATTTATATATAGATTTTTTCCCACAGTAGAATACAAATAGGAAATAATGCACGTGGTGCATGTTACTATGTCTATGTCAGAGGTCAATGTGATCAGAGACAAATGTGCACTGAAAAGTACAAGAGGAATGTGGCTAACGACAACCCTTTGCATTTTATTGTATTGGAAACTTAGAGAACCGCCAAAATCATACATTCACACATACACAATTGCACACCCTGACACCTCAATGTGGCCACACTCTCACCTCAAACGTTTCCATTCACTGACTGACAGGCCAGTGTTTCCACCAGCGGATGTTTTTTGAGGCCAGTATTTCTTTGAAAAGGCACAGAGGGCCTCAGCCACACAGGAGAAACCTACGTCTTCTGTAGGATACCAAGAGTCTTCGTGCCTCACTGCTGAACCCGTTCTGTTTAAAGCCACAGAGATAATTTTCTTTTTGTATGCATCAATTGAAATGTTTCATAGAGTTACGTAACTCTGTGTTGGAACCTGTTGGAAGTAAAATTCTACACAAAAAAGTAAACACACACACACACACACACTCCAACAGGAAGAGTGTGGGTGTTTGGGAGCAGCTGCATGGAGAGGCATCAGACCCAGCTTCCTCCTGGTGCAGCAAGCACCATCTCTCCTCCCTTTTCTTTTTCTCTCCCTCCATCTACTCATTTCCTACACATTTATTTCTGAATCCTCCTTTGTTGTCTCAACTTCCTAGATAGAAACATATATTTATTCACAAATAGGCAACATCGTGCCACCAGCTTTACGATGAGTCTTATCAGGAAACTGAACACAAGATTCAATCTGCACCGTTGACAGAAATTAGCTGGCTGTGGCAAGCACACGGAAAACAGTTTGTGCATGTTGCAATGCAAAGACTGTGTGTGTGTGTCTCCTGTTTCTGCCCTCTTTCCTTTGAATGGTTATACATCAGCACATTACCACCTGAAAGCCCAAATGTTACTCAATACTTTCCTGCACTGAGCACTAATTGAGAACTGGTTGGCAATGTTAAGAGTTCACTTAACTTGCGCACCTGTTTGCTGAGAAGCTGCAGTGACTCAAGCTGCTGATGGACAGAGCAGATAAAGCTAAAAAAAACTAGATAAAAGAGAGATGGTTTGGAAATGTACCTGTTATATCGGTGCCCCAGCTGCAAAATGTCAATCTTTGATTGTTACACAATCATCTCTGTAGTGGCTTGATTATAAAAATGACATGATAAACAGGATGCATTGCATCTGTCAGAGAAGTGTTCAGCAGTGTTTGAATCAAGGCCAGTGGAATCTTCTTCTAACACAAAGAGGCACAGGTGCAAGAGCCTGAGCATCTTGATGTTTCAATTTTCTTTTCAGTTTTTTTTTTCGATTCCTACTCCATACTGCTATTACTCAGTCCAATTCTAACCATTACTCTACCATTTTTCTACTTTCTTTTAAGAGCGCTGCTCAACCATTTTCTGTCAGCAGCACACTCCCAGTACGTGATAACTGTGCTGAAGATACTCAGCAGTTATTTCTGTGTTTCCTGTGTGTCATGTGGTGGTAGCTTGAGCTAGCTAGCATGGCTGACAACACACAGGCTCCCAGGTGCAGAGTGTCACGGAGTGGGCTGTCAGCCAGAAAGCCTGTGGGCCAGTTAACAGCCAACAGGGCCCTGCAGCACGTGCAGGCCTCCACCCCCCCAGTGCTATTCCCAGTGGCAAAAGAGAACAAAGTTATAACACTGTGTCTTTGGGAAAACACATGTGTATGTGAACATAAGTGAGCCTGCTTTTTTTTTTTTTTTTTGGTGCACCAAAGTAACCCGTTTGAGAGCATTTTTTTTTCTAAAAGTTTGAACACGAGATCAATCCTCTGCCAATGACTGGCATACCGTAGCTTCTCAGGCTAAGTGCTGATCTGCTATATTTGGTAATATGCATGTGTTTCTCCCTCAGAGCTAAAGGGTCAGGCTGCACTAACAGAGAAGACCTCGAGTGAAACCAGCATGCAGGGGCACCAGGGTTTGCCCTCTTCCCCCAGCTCGCCCCCAGGCCGCAGATGCATCGACCCAGACAAGGCTGTGCTTCTCTGGGAAGCACAGAGAGACTGCTGTGCTCTGGTTCCTGGAGCCCTGATGCTCTGATTGAGACCCTGCACCCATGCAGGAACCAGAGGGAGGGGAAGAGAGAGCAATAGAGAGGATGCAAACACATCTGGCATCTGCAAAACCCACACACAACCTCTCATATCATCACAGAGTAATGTACAGGCCCTATAGAAAAGCAAAGTGCTCCTTTCCCTTTGCTATCACACGTGCAGAAGATGATAAACACCCACACACAGCCAATGGTTGCCTGTCTCCAAATTCTCATAATTATGTGAGGAGCAGAACAAGAAGACACAACAATCCTCCAGCTGGTAGGACAGCACCAGAACACACCACTCTGTCCTATTGTTCTTTATATATAGCTCTTCAGGCGATCCTATGTTGGTGTCTAAAACAATAGATTATCATCACATGGCATCTAAAGAGGAAATGGTATAAAACAATGCTCCTTTCAATGGTGTATTCATATAGGGTATGATATATAAATACATATAAGGTATGGTATATAAATAAGGTTAGCTCTATTGAAGCTGTTGAGGGGAAGATACATAAAAAGCTTTGAAAGGAGGACACCTTAGAGAGCATATCAGAGTGCAAGAATTTGTGTGGGTGCACGTCTCTGCAAGGTGTCTTTTTGGTGTGTTTGCTTCTGTTGCGTGGGCGCTGCCTTTTGCATTAGACGACAGTACAGGACGGAGTTCGAGGTAGTGGTTGGGACGTGTATTTGTGCGAGCTTTGCGTACACGTGTGGGTAAGAGTGCAGAGTACCTCTCATAAACAACCAGCACCAGCTTTCAGCCCACTGTTTCACAGTGGCACAGGTCTTTTTTGCGAACCTTTTCTTCAAATCACCTGGCAATGAATTCTCTTCATGAGCACAGTTGTTTGAAAACGGATGGGAAACGAATAAAAAGAAAACAAATTGCTTGTAAGAGAAAAAAGAACAATATATCAAATGCATGACCATGGTGGTGCTGGTATGAATATGCGCTGCCCCCTCTCTTAGAGTATAGGCCAGTGAGAGGCAAAGCAGCACGCTGGAGCGGTAAGCTCTTTGTGGCCAGCTGTGGGGCCATTAAAGGCCCATCTGTAGACAATAGGCTCTGTCTGAAGGGCGCACACAGCCTGGTTCCTGTCCTGTTCTGCCTCACTGTGTTTGCCTGTGGATGCGTACATGAGAGTACCAAGCATTTCCATGCCCCATTTTAATCTATTACAAAGGAATACGGAGCTACTTCTAAATGATACTGCCTACGTTAAACCTGGTAATTTTCCACTGAAAATCTCTCCCTACATATTATCAACCCATAACCTGAGTTAGTGATCATGGCTTCTCTGTTTTGTGGGAGAATCATGCCACGGTTCACTGAGGCATCTCTTGTTTCAGTCAGACATCATCACAGATGGCGGAAAACCTGATGTCACCGCGCGATTAAAGCTTTAATGCCATCATCTCGTCAAAACCAAGGAAATGAAGATCGCTTCATTAAAAGGTTATCTCCTCTCACACACTTGAGAAGCAAAGCAAAGTGCAAAAATACAAGCAGGCACTGGAAAACAGCAAGCTGGCCCAACCACACACCACTCAGCGCGGTTCGATCAAGCAAGCCACAGCTTCACATGCCTTGATACACACGCACACGCACACACGGCTGCTGCATGCAGACACATGCAAAAATATCTGTCCCAATACTAAAATAGGCCCACAGAGGTTGCACCTGCACCTGTGCCCTGGTCCACACCTACACACAGGTGTCAGGATGTGACACATACACACAGACAGAGAAAGATAGCAGAGAGGGAGGGGGAAGAACAACAGCGGGGTGAATCACACTACTGCGGTCGACCAAAAAGCTTTTTCTAGATATCATCTCTGTATTTTGGAGTGTAACCATATGTGTGATTTTCATTTTTAAATAGACTTTCAGGTTGATGTGTTTAATTATATAAAAAAAAATCTGCACTGAAGGCAGATTCAGATATTCAATTCTTTTAAGTATGTCATATTGTGTATAAGAAGCCGTTCATTCCTAATTGTGGGTTACGAAGCATAGAGTGAAAGTTTAAGGAAACCATGCATCATATTGAATGCATGAGTATTCAAGTGTGTCATTCTGTGATTCAGAATGAATGGCCTTTGAATGTGCATCTGTTTATCACAGTGAGTCACCCATTTGTCCCCCAGTGGTACGTCCCTTCTCAAATGGGGCAGAAAAGGGGACAAATAGTTCATGCACTGGCTTTTCTTTATTATATATATAGCTAATATAAATTAAGACACACTGACACATATAGACACAAACACCTGCACGCTATACAATATAAGGCTGGAGAAGAAACATTTTTATTTCCAATGTGATACATTAAGAAAATAAAAAGCAATGTTCAGATTTGTTACTTGCAGCAGAAACAAGAGAAAAAAGAAAACACATTAAAATCAAGCAATTATTGATTTCTCTGCCTGATAAGAAATATAAGAAATTAAGCTCTGTCACAGTGCTCTGGCAGTGATGGAGGTGAAACAGATGTCAGATTAGAAAACCATTTAGTTTACCAAGTGTACCAAGACAACGTTTATACACGCTTCCTTTATATCATGCTACACATTATACACAACGTATGGATTTTTTTTGAGAAATCTTGCCACCCCATGGAAGAAGATAGTTACTGCAGTCAAAAAGAGCATTGCACCACGTTTTCAGTGTTTTAAATGAATTTTTTATGCAGTTTAAAAAAAAATGTTGTTCAAGTGTTGTTTTCAGGTTGTTTTTGTTTGTTTGTTTGTTTTTAGAAAATTTCTATGAAACTTTTTATACATGTGTTTTATATGTGTACGTATTCTCTATAGCTGGCAGGCAGCCAGGACATCCTGAAGCTTAGAACAGATCTGAGGCTAAGGATAGATGCATTGTAGATACAGTCCATTTTTTAAAAGAATGCAAACAATGACATTAGTTCCCATAAACATACTCTGTCAACTGATCCTTTTCTTTCTCTAAACACACCTGCCTCACAGCTCATCCTTCCCGGCTCCGATGGGACAGGAGATCCCGGTGCCTTTGATGCCACAGTACCCGCTGGGTACCTTCTTCAGGTACTGCTGATGATAGTCCTCAGCATAGTAAAACTGCTGCCTCTCCAGAATCTCAGTTGTTATGGGACCATATCCTTTTTTGTCCAGCTCCTATGGACACAAATATTAGTTTGGTAGTTAGTCTTGAAGTATAATTACAGATTTCCTTGCTCAACAGCATTATTCCTAGTACACAGCATCTTCATAGGTCTGTATTCTCTAAGCTATTTTTATTACCACAGTCATGACATACATTCAGTGCTACTTTCTCCAACTGCCATAACTTCCTCAAATGAACACACCTCTAAAATGTTTTTTTTTAATTCTATAGTGTATTGCATGTGAACTTCCAATACATCTCACTGATACAGTAAAGAGTTTCTGCTCCTCAACTAGAAAGCAGGGTGTGAGTGACAGAAGAAAGGAACATCTTTTGTTTTGTAGTGCAGCATGCCTCTGTGGCTCTCTCTGTGGGACAAAGCATCAAAGAGTATCCGCTCTCTTTGAGGACTCTTTAAGACATTTTCACACTTAGCCTTTTCTAAACACCTCGAGAGAAGGCTTCAAAACCCACTAAAACAGCAGACTCGTTCACATAGACACTCATAACGCCTTGAAACACCTCTAACAGATATATCAAAGGTTTACCTGCTGCGCTGAGTGGTTTTCTCTATCTAATAATACAAGCACTCAGGCCTCTCTAGATCAGTGCTCCTGAGAGCTGACAAACAACAAGTCTGAGCTGCAGTGGGACTGTCTGTGGGCAACAAGTAGCTTGTGCGTACAACCGATTGCTACACCTCAGAGCAGTTTGCAGCACCAAGGAGCTTTTCTTTGTGGGGGCATCGCATGGATTCAAAAAGTACAACAAAATGAGAGCTGAATGTACTCAACAAGGATCATCATGTTCTTACGGTCTGTATATAACCTGTTTCTCTGCATGACACAGTCATTAAGTATGTTGTTTTAAAGATGAATGTGAGAAAGGTAGATCTGGATTTATGACTTTAAGGGTGCAGCAGTGAATATTTTTAATAAACAAGGGTTTCAATTATGAGGAGTGTAGAATATCTTGCTTGTACTAATGCACCCACAAAGATCTATCACCATACTTTACAATCCTTCTGAGCAGGTTTTAGCTCATCATTAACTTTACTGTTTTTCTGCTCTCACTATTTTCAGTTTTATTAACTCAGCATCAGCAGACCACAAACTCAGAGACTGGCTGGTAAACAGGGTTAGGGTTAATTAAACCACAGTGTGTTTATTGAAAATTTATTAGTTACGATTAAGGTGTAATTCTTATATACTCTCTGGCCACTATATTAGGTACACCTTGCTAGTACCAGGCTGGATGCCCAACAAGGTGCTGGAAACATTCCTTAGAGATTTTAGTCTGTGATACATGCTAGTATCACATAGTTGCTGCAGATTTGTTGGCTGGACATCCCAAAGGTGCTCTACTGGGCCGACATCTGGTGGCTGTGGAGATGTTCATGTTTAAGAAACCAGTTTGCGATGATTTTAGCTTTGTGACATGGCTTTTTAACCTACTCAAAGCAGCCATCACTGTGCTCCTAAAGGGATGGGCATGGTCAGCAACAATACTCAGGTAGGCTGTGGCCTTTAAATGATGCTCAATTGGACCTAAAGCGTGCCAAGAAAATAACCCCCACACCATTACACCACCATCACCAGCTTGAACTGTGATCCAAGGCAGTGTGGATTTGGGCTTTCATATCATTTGTGCAAAATTTAGACCCTATCAAATGTCACAGCAGAAAATGAGACTCATCAGACCAGGCAAGATTTTGGTGAGTCTGTGCAAATTTTAGTCCCAGTTTCCTGCTCTTAGCTGGCAGGAGTGGCACCAGGTGTGGTCTTCTGTAGCCCATCTGCTTCAAGATTAGATGTGTTGTCCATTCAGAGATGCTCTTCTACATACTTGGTCGTAACAAGTGGTTACAGAGTTGCTGCAGCTTCCCTGTCAGCTCAAAGCGGTCTGATCATTCTCTGACCTCTGGCATCAACGAGGCATTTCTGCCCAGAGAACTGCAGCACATTCTCTTTTTCAGACCATTCTCTGCAATGGACATACCTGAACAGATAACTTGGACACATGTCTGTCTGCAAATTTTGTATCCACTCTCAGCGGGCTGGTAAGTTTGGAAATTGTGTTGGAAGGGAGAAACAATAAAAGATAAAGGCAGCTTTAAGCTGTGTTTCATTGCCTAAAGCTGTTTAGCTGCAAGGGTTCAACAAGCATCACCTCATACCTCTTGGTCATCTGTAATTGTTTGATGAGAGAGGTGGCAATATCCATAAAAAATATCAACATTAATTTCTAACAGAGACTAAAGTCAATGAAAAACAGCCGGGTAGTGTGCAATGTTGTCCACATGGAGGCAGTGTGGTACTAACTGTGTGTGCATCGGTTTGCTGGAGGTGATGCAGTGGAGTCAGTAAATCAAAGCTCTGCACCCCACAGAGAGGCTGAGGCAGCAGCTGACCTCTAACTCCTCAGTGGCTGCCGCTACAATGTGAGGGCTCTAATCTCCCTGCAGAAAGGACCCAGTGTCCACAATCCAAACTACAACACAATGCAGTCCTTAAGACAGAACCCAAGCCTCACAAGCACAGACACATAAACCTTTTTAAAATGCAAACTCCGAGCAGTCTGCCCAAAAAGAACCAATTTTCCTGCCTATATCCAACAGCATTGTGGCAAGCCAGCCGACACAAGCAAAGAGCTTTGCACATCATGGCCTAATTAATCAGTCATCACCACCAAACCACAGTAGCAGAGAACCCTCCAGGGCAGAGGATGCTCCATGTGAAGGGAGCACCATGTCCAAGGAAAGGTCTGCTATTCCGAGCATACATAAACCTCCACCCTGACACCCCCACACCACTCCCTCACTCTCCGTCCAGCCTTGTACAGCAGTCACAACACGGCGGCCATTTTAGATCTATAAATCAAAATGCATGGCGTCATGCCACTGTGTATAACCTTATGTGGCTTTGCTTTCTCTCTCTCTCGCACTGCAGCAGCAGCGGCAGCAGCAGCAGCAAAGGCATGGAAGGAAGAATATGGAGGGTAGGAATGGATGTTAAGATATGGGGGAAAAATTCCAGGGAGAAAAAGTTGATGGCATTCAAATGATGGTTTAAAGAGAGAGAGAAATAAGTGTATTTGCATGTGCATCTAAACATCTGTAAATATGTATATGAGTGTGAGAGGACTCATATAAGAAGGTGCGTGTGTTATTATTCTATTATTTGTGGAGTCATAAATCTTTTCACAAAACCCCATCATGGGGACCTGCTCCTTATTTACATAAGAAGATAGTCCCGAAAAAGCAAACAATTTTAGGGTTAATGTATGCTTTTTGGGGCTAAGATTATAGTTGTGGCTGGTCATGGGTTATGGTTAACGCTGGATTAAATCTAAAGCTAATAAATGCAAGTCAATGCAATGTCCTCTTAAGTAACAAAAACATGTTGGCGTGTGTGTCCAGGGCTGAGCTCACTCAGCCCAGTCAGCCCTTCCTTTCTTCACGCCTGTCGGAAAGACTCCCATGTCAAAGACATGGCTGAATGGGTACATCTATCTCTCTCGCTCTCCCTCTCCTCCTCTCTGACTCTCTCTGCATCTCCCTCCATTGCCGATTCTCTCGCTCTTTCTCCCATGTGAGCACAGAGGACTGCTTCGTGCTACCAAGTCCTCCCTGTTCGCCAACCAAGCGAGAGAGCCCCTCGCACCATAGCCATCACTAGAGAGGCGGCCCCGGGACACAAATAGGACGTGACACCCCGAGAGAGGGTTGAGGTGGAGGAGGAAAAAAGAAGAGGAGGAAAATGTACTCTCAGTGCCCCTCTCTTCCTTACCCCACTGTCTTGTCTCTCTGTGTCGTCTTCCCTCGGAAGGCCCACGGCTGCAGAGTGGTGGGGAAGAGACAGGCACTGACATTGAGTCTGTGACACTCAGTGACTCATGGTGAAGACATTTGAAAGAGGGATATGACCTCAATTTGGCAATTTATGTAATCATCCCTTAGTCCACTATACTTTTACTGGTATGTGACTATTGCTATTTGCTTCACTCTTTTTTTTTTTTGAGCTCTCACCGCAGTCATGATCTCAAATTCAAATGGGCTTTATTGGCATTATCATAATTAAGTACATTGTTGCCAGAAATTTTTTCACATTTAAAACATAAATATGATAATTTAACCATGGAGGAAAAAGCATTGAGACCTTTACTTAAGCAAAATTGTAGCCCTGAAGAAGAGACTCTTCATATGGGTTAATTATTCATTGCGCTTTGCCTGTCTGTGTTGATGACTTACTGCGTAAGCAGACTTTAAGGCTGTGCAATTGGGCAAGTTTCAACCTTTTTCTTTTCATTTTCTTTTTTACAAAGTGCTGGGTAGTATATTCTATAATACTGAATTAATATTTTGTCACATTTGGCTGCAAATATACCAAATGTAACAATTAACTTGTCTTCAAGTAGGAGGTCCTCACTAAAATGCAAAGGAGTAGAAATGTAAAGAAGTATAAAATGTAAATACTCAAGCAAAGCAGTTGTCTGTATGTATGTATGTGCAAAGACAAAATAAGATTCCTACCCACTCTCCATCTCTTTCGCTCAGATATAAAACAACGCAGCATTGACTGCAGCTGCAAACCTGAACTCTGGAGCACAAAAAGCTCTTCAACATCTTAAAAATGTAAATACACTTTGAGTACTACAGACAGCAAACCTGCTCCGTTGTGAAACGCTGGCAACAGACAGACTGTGGCTCTGCCTGAAAATACATGAAAAAGCATGACATGATATTCATCCTCCAGTCCACGGCACCATGCTTGCCCTCAATGACCTCAGGGAGAGAGGCAGAGTGGGAGTGGATGGAAGGATGGCCAAGGGAAATACAAAAAAAAAAAAAAAAGACAGAGAGAGCAACTTGGCGATGGTGAAGAAAGGGAGTGAAGGAGAAGAGCACAGGAGACTGAATGAAAACTGACCATTATGTGGTTATACACAATAACAGAGAGACAGAATATAGAGGAAAAATTTCTATTCTAATTGTTAATGTGAGGTTTTGTGAAATGAACTGTGTGCAAAACTATCAAGCACATCGCTGCATCTGTATGTGTGTGCCTGTGAATTCTTTTATTTGATTTTTTTTTTTTTACTGCCCTGCTCTGTTCATCTCTCTGTCTCTGTCAGCACGGGTCAGGCATCCATTTTAGCGGGGCTTCTTAAGCGAGGGCTCCTACATTTTGTGAGCAGAAAAGCCAACACTCCTACATTTTGAGAGGGAGAGAGGATGCACGCGCTTTAGTCTCAGAGCGAGGTGGTGCACGCTCCTACATTTTTTTTTTCCAGGGCAGACAACAAGTAGCTCAGTATCAGAAGACCCAAAATGCAGAAGATCAGCTCGACGTTCTTGTGAAAAGCGATCGCCTTTTAACATCGCAGCTGCGAGGCGATCGGCAACATCTCACTCGCAGACGGCGACTAAAAAAGTTGCCTGCGAAAAATATTCCACTAAAGAATTTCCATTGTTCTATTCATCTAAGCCGATAATCCAGTTTTAATATTGATCAGTTCAGAGTGTGTCTAATTTAAAAAAAAAAAAAAAAGAACATTTTAACGTGGAGCACAGATAGACTTGAAAGCTGGGGAATCACTGGAAGGGTAAATCTCACTTTCTGAAGACTTTCCAAAATACAAAACATGAGCTTGTGTAACGAGAAGCCTGATTCTGAAACCTGCTGATGTTGTGCCCTGTTTTAACAACCCTCGGGCTTCTCCTCAAGACTTCTGGCCTCAAATGATCTCTTTTTTTTTTTTTTGCCATCATCCGAACCCCGGTGCACCGCCCCTGCACCCCCTTTCAAGCTCATTAAGTTAGGATGCTTTATCAGAGGGCACACTCACCCCTCCAAGGCCCTACACACACACTGGCTTGATAAAACCTATTGTTCATACATGCTCGCACACACACACACACACACACACACACACACACGTGCATATATATAGAACCCCCCGTTCATCCATTTTTCTCTCCCTTAACCCATCTCTAAGCTACCCCACCCCCGACTCTCCTAATCAACTCTTCCCATCCCTTCTCTCTCACCCTCCACTCACCCCCCACACCCCTCACCCAGCTCAAGGGAGACACATTTTAGCAGAGAGGGAGGGATAGAAAGAAAAAGAGATGGGGGAAAAAGAGGGATGGGGGAGACAGAGAGGGAGAGAAAGTGATGCACTCCTCCTCTCTGCTCTGCTGCTACAGCGGCTTGGCTACAGAAGCCTTTGATGTTCTGCAAATTTCAAATTTCATTATAGAGAACCCCCTTCTCCTCTCCCCTCACCCTCCCCCCTCCCTCTCTGCTCTCGCGCTTAAACAAGCTTTTCTGCCTCGCTCTCCCACCCTTCCATGCAACCCCCTCTCAATGCTGAAGTTAAGAAACTGAAAGCCCTGCAGAAGAGACTCTTCGTATGGGTTAATTATTCATTGGGCTGTGCCTGTATGTGCCAAATGTATGTCTGTGTGCGTCTGTACGTACATGTGAGTGTGGGTGAGTCATGTGCTGGCAGTAGGGTGGAATAGGGATTTTGTGATGCCTTATCTCTGGTTGTCTTAGATCGCCTCCACCCACTCTCTCTTGTCACTCTTCTTGAACATGCATTCACTTCTCCTGATGCTCTCCCAGACAGCATTGGGCTTTCAGGATAAAACACACACTCAGATACACCCTCACAAGCACACACACAGAGATCCACATGGCAAGCTCTTCCTCCGTAGAGATGCTGTGTTCAAGCCAGACGTTCTTGAGACTCAGCATCAATGCGGTGAGGCAACCATTTCAGGGCAGGAATCTGCCATTTTGGTTCAGAGTGTGTCAGCTGCTTTGGGAAGATGTGTATCCCAGTGGTCCCAGTGGCCCTCAGATGGTACTGGGGTGCCACTAAAGTGGCTGACAGATTGGTGGTGTCAGCAGCGTTGCAGGGAAGAGAGTCGGGGAGAATGAGTGAAAAGTAAGAGTCTGAATACGGTTTCTCCTCTAGATGTTTGCAAATGTGAATGTGTGTGTTTTTGAGCATCTTCTGTGAACTGGATTAATGCTCTCAGCCCTTCTCAGGCATGAAGGTGACAAGATAATGCCTACTTTAACAGCCTTTTTTGTGCTGTGATATGAACCCAGTGACCCCCCTGGGCTTGTGTATGGTTCATTTTGAGGCTCATGACATTGGGATTTACAGTCTTGCTCACAGCCCTCACACATTATGTTTCAGAATCAGCTAAACTATTCACAAACAGATCTGCTTTCAGGAGCAAAAAAATAATTTTTTCAGTTTAGTTTAGTTTTTTTTGGTATTTTGCTCAACTGTCATGTATTTATAAATATTTAAATGAACAATTTCAGGTTATTTTAATATTATTTTTAATATTCTCATCGTCTTAAAACATGTTAGGTTCACAATAGAAATGTTGCATTGGGTTCTATATCATTTATTAATATTACAATAACTTTTTATATTGTACTATTAATCCAGTGTCCCAACAATCAAATAAAGCAATTGCATAAATTAAGGGTGAAATTATCTGATATTCTTTGAAAAATTACAATGCACAGAAATGCTGTAATCTAGAGACACCTGAGCAATCTGAACCTGATCTGCTGACTTTTTATATGAGGATCATATAAAAGGACTGAGAACTTCAGGATGCCTGATTTATTTCACAAGTGGAGCGGCAATAAATAAATGATAAAATTTCACTGCTCAGAGTTGGCCATTTCAAGGTGAACTTTTGCAATAAAACAGCAAGAAATGGCATGTGAAAAGTTTAAAATATATTGACAGGACACATGACTAAATAAATAACTTGCTGAAGTAGCAAGTTATGATTTAAAAAAATATATTTTGTGTTGATTACTGATATAGAAACACAATTGCTGGATAATAATGCAAAGGTTTAACACTGCAGTTGTCCTCGCTAAGAAAAACCACATTTTTAAATAAAAATTAACCGTGAACATTCGGGGAAAAAACTTTTATGTATGCCTGCTTCAGCTGATCTAAGGTCTTAGGCTACAGTCACACTAGGGAAAACTGGTTAGAGGCCGCTGCACAACCAAAGTTATTACAACCATGTGCAGTCAATTTGTGATCTTCTTGCCTTTGAAATGGTCACTTCAAAGATGGTGACCAGATCTGAGACCACTCACAGTCAGTCGCAGTCGTCAAATTGACTTTGGTGCATCAAAACGGCAGTAAAACAGGGATAAAACGGCAATTAGACAGAGTGAGTCTGCTGTCAGTTTTTGACGGAAGTGGGTCGAGTTGGCACTTCCATGCAATCTGTTTGCAATAATACAGAGATTAACTGTGATGAATCTCAAATCTGTTGCTGTGTTTTGCGGTCTACATCGGATGTGCAAAGCTGTACTGGACCTAGAGGCGGACTCTGATTTGCGCAGAATCCGCAAATCAGGCATGACTCTCAGCCACAGACTGGGTCAGATCAATTTATAATTTTTGAATTTATAAACAAACAGATTCAGTCAGTTCGTTTCATTAATGACCAACATTTTACCAAGAGCAGTGCAAATTTGCAGCTCAAAAATGGAGGCGTGAGTAATGTACTAGCAAAATTATACAGTGTAGGTGCAGGTTTTACATACATTTCTTTCTGAAAACAGCATGGCAGATCAGATAAATGAGAAGATGTTGAAGAAGAATCAATATGTTTATGAAACAAAGGTGAACTCTTCATTTAAAAATAGCTGGACAGTGTGGACCTGAGAACTGAGACTCAGGGGGAACCCAGAGAGTTTCTATTCCTCTGTATAATCCTGGAATATACGTGTATAATAACAGCTGACATGTACAATGTGTAGAAGAACACAAAACATTATTTACAGTCAGATCCCGAGCCCTCCATGTGCTAATGACACACACGCATGTATGCACTGTGCCACGTGCATACATGCGTTCATCTGTCTGGGTTTTTCTGCAGTGTGTGTGAAACTGAGCTGGAGATGCATTTTGCACTGTGCATTTTGACTTCTTCTTTCAGCTGCTCCCTTTACAGGTCACTACAGCGGATCACCTGCCTCCATCGCACCCTGTCCCTAGCATCTTCTTCTGTCACAACAGCCCTCTGCATATCCTCCTTCACTACATCCATGAACCTCCTCTGAGGTCTTCCTCTTTTACTCCTGCCTGGCACCTCCACATTCAAAAATCCTTTGCCCAATATATCCACTCTCCCTCCTCTGCACATGTCAAAACCACTTCAGCTTTGCCTCTCTAACTTTGTCTCCAAACCGCTGAACCTGAGCTGTCCCTCTGATGCATTCATTTCTGGTCCTGTCCATCTTCAGTCGACAGTAGCACGTTTCGTACCAGCACCTTGTTGGCCAACAACACTGAAGGAAGTTGTTCCAATCCGGTATTCTCGATGATCTACATGTGTGATTTGACAAAGATTTTACAGTGGATGCCCCCCCCGTGAAATTTGAACAGTCAAATAATGCATGGTGGACAGGGGATTTCATTCCAGCACGTTAAACTGTTTGCACTGTTGCATTTCACTGCAAGTGTCTGAAGATGAAAGCATTAGACTGAGAATATTGCCCATATGAACTGAACTAACCCTAACCCTAATATACTGTAACATTCATACATTAATCTGACACTCTAGCACAGTCCCATTAATAGCTGCAGACTATTTTGACAGACATGTGTAATAATGCTCATCAAGGGAAGTAAACAAAAGAAACATCTATGTTGCTCTGTGTGTGTGCATACTGCTGAGAAAATAGATGCAGAGATGTTTTCACTGAGTACCGATCTCTGTTTAGAAATGTGACTAAAAGTCTGAAACACTGGAACCCACTCTGCTCACTGTAAAAAGGAAAACAAGATATATCATTGCATGTGTCTTCCATACAGGATACTCTTCCCTCCATTCCTCCAACACTCCATTAAGTCCACTGCAGTTCTGCTCTGTCTCGATAAAATCTCAGTATTATTGTCGAGCAGGAATATGTGGGGCTCAGCTCTAAGCACTCAGAGTGAGGTCTTAGTTCGAGGACAGGACAGAGCTAAGGTTTTGGCACTGCGCTCACAGCTTTGAGCCAATTACGTGCTCATTTTGATAACATCTCCCCCCTCTCATTCCAAATAAATAAAGACTACTGGCACAGTGATCACACACATTTTTTGTTAATGTTTAGCATAATCTACATTAACTTGCCTGCCTCAGACCTTCATAACTCAGATTTTTGTGTTTCATTATTTGATAGACCAGACAAGTTGCGCTATTGACTGACTATGACTGATTACAACATGTAGTCAATCTGTCTGCCTTTCTAGAAATCGATGGCAACTAGTTGCAGACCTTTCCCCAGTGTGATTTGAGAGCCACCTGGAGTCAGTCTGAGTCTGACAGGGACAGGCTGCCTCCCACCCAGGAGACTTGTGCAATTGCACTGCAACTAAAAGTGGTCCACAAGTTGAGCGTGCTGCACCCTCAACTTCTGGGTGACCATTGGTCATTGCAAGATACCGTCAGTCCAAGAAAGCAAAAAAATTCAATGCAATGACCAGACGGCCACAGGTTTTTCCTGGTCGCCTGTAGGTTGTCATCTTATTTCTACTCCAGTGCGACTGAGATCTTAGAGTGAACTGGAAGGAGTCTGAAGAGGTACTGAACAGTGGGGTAGCTCACTGCAGACACAGCCCCAATCCGTCTGTGGCAATCCCTCCCGTTCCCCTCTCCCATCACTCGTGAACAAGACCCCAAGATACTTAAACTCCTCCACCTGGGGCAGCAACTCGTCCCTGAGTCGGAGTAGACAGTACCTGTTTCTTATAATGCAGCTGGCATGTGTGACATTTGTGGATTTCTCTTCCTGTTACTTTGTTGACTGTTAAAGGTTTCATCCATTTTCCCCCTGCTCATTAGCTTCTTTTAGATACTTCAAGAGTGTATGTGCTTGTGTGTGTGTGTGTGTGATGCAGGTCATGGTCAGTTGACAGCCAAAGGGCAGGGTCATCGTCAGTTGATAGCCTGTCAGTGATGACCCTCTGATCTGACTGCCTCTCTTGTACTCTTTCATGCCCTTCCTCCCCCACCTTCTTGGTCCCAGCTGCCACTCCTCTCTCACCTCTGACACAAGCCCAAGGCCAAGGTTGGGAGGTTGTTGCCACAGCAACATAGCTGGCCCACGGCCCGTGGCTGCTGACCCTGGGAGCCCCAAGTAGCCCTAACGATCATAATTTACTCCCCTCTGCCCCCTGCCAGCTCATCCATGAATACCATTTAGAGGAGAAAAGAGAGTGATGCCGGGATCAACGGATGGATGGGCGGACTGATGGGCAAAACAATAGAAAGAACAAAAGAAGGAGCCCGTGTGCCACTGAAAAGGAGAGCTTTAGAAATCAGTTAGGATGGCCTTTTGACCCCCTTCCTCTCTTTCAGTTTGAGAAAGAGGGCTTAGATGCATATCATCTAAAAAGAGCTGGTTTTGCTTGACTAAATGGCATAAGAGGTCACTACTCCAGATGCTGATTTTTAATTACAATTCAAATAACTCTGAAAGATCCAAACTACAGCTACATTTTAGACTTTTTTATTCATGTTTTTAACACTTTTCATGAGTCGCTCTGTTGTTACTGCTTTACTCCACCCTTGGTTTGGTTACATGCGATCTCATATTTGAGTAAATATAATAATAAAACCTTGTGATGTGTGTGAGGGGGTATCATACCTGCTGGAAGGCCACTTTACTCTTCAATGCTATCTCCTGCTGAGTGGGGTTGGATGTGTAAATGGCTGAACGATACTGAGTACCGCAGTCTTGGTGCTGCCTCATACCTGCATTAAACATAGATACACACACACAACGGAAAAATGAGATACCCCACAAAAATGAACAAAGCACCACAATCAGCACAAACAGAATGTCATTTGCATGTAAAAGGCTTTCATAATTATGTCATCATCCTGCATCTTGAATTTATGAAGCCAAATGAATTCAAAGATCACACAGATTTGGGTTTTCATTAGGGAGGGATGAATTGTGTAGGTGTATGGGCAAATGAAGGTGGGTGCATTTTCCTCTTTTTTGTCATCTACGTGGCAGTGTCAAGAATTTTCATCAGCTTTACGTCAGAGTGTTTGGAGGATGCCCAGGTCTACTGTACCTTGATTAGAGGGCCAAACAGCTGCCATCATTTCTATGCTTTTCAGACGCTAAACTCCTGAGCAGCTCTGGCATCCACGGACACATCTCCCACATTTGTTTCCTTTCTTTACTGTACTGTGTCATTCTTGTCTTCATCTATCTTTCTAAATCCTTGTCTTTTCCAATCTTTGGTGTTTTGTTAGGGGCTTGAGTCACTGGTATGTGTGTTCTTTTTTAAGCTCTGTATGGACATCCCTTTCAGCCTGCTGACAGTGATGGTGGATTAGTTCCACTGGACAACACGTTTATCCCTTCTTCCAACCAGGGAAGAAGGGATAAACGGGATAAACTTGGCCTAATTTTGGCTACTGGTCAGTGATTGCCAAGCAAAACAAAGGGTTAAAAATAATTCTTATATATTAAAGGTAACATCAGTGGAGAACCTTTTCATGTTTATGTCACAGTGTTCAGTATTGTGTTTGCCATGATAACAGTTTCTGCATTTGTGTCTCCTTCCCCTTCTCTCTCTTGTTTTAACAAATCATTTTCTTAACTGATTATTAAATTGTCTGCCCAGGGCACCAAAACAAGCTTTAAACACAGCAGCGACATGTCACCTTATGAAACTGATGTGAACACGTTGGCAACACTGGCCTATTTATACATCTGACATGAAGCAACGCCGGCATTTGGAGCTGCGCTTGTGTTTTGAGCCTGTGTTGAGCCCGGAGCTGGGCCCAGTACTCTGAAAGCAAGTTCCGCATACCCAAGATATCCTTCCATTATCTGGCTTCAGCTGCAATCAGACTAAGCGGTCACACTCGATAAGTCAGCGGAGGGTTTCCCAATCTAGCCAGAGTGTGTTCACATGAATGATGTGGCACCGGCAGCACCTGACCAATCACAAACATGGACAGGTCTACTGGCAGAAGAGCAACTGATCTTACAAAGAAAAATAAAACTGGTGTGCAGAGGTTAAACCCATATAATACAGACTGAAAGCAACACAGCTGCTGCAGACAAATCTATCTATGATTTCGTGTGAGAAGAAAGGTGCTGTTCTGGTAGTTTAGTATTAAAAGCGCTGTATGAATGTTTGAGCACTTCCAGCACTTTTGTCAGTAAGACTGAAAAAGACCTACTACATTAATAAAGTCTTGCCTATTTGAAGCCAGGAAGGAAAGCCAGCTAAAATACAGACTGTGAGATAACAGATTTATTAATATCACAGTTCTATAATGGAAGACACGGGAAAGTCTGGTGGATTGCAGCTGTTATTGCATTAAATTACTGTTTAGATGTGTAGAAGACACTTTTAGGCTTGTTTTTTCTAATTTGGACGTTGGCTTCGTCTATGAGCAAAGTTCATGTAAGATCCACAAGTACAAATAGGTGTCCTCTTTTAAGCTCATATATTAATGCTTATAGAATCATACAATTGTTTTAAAATAGTTTACAGACAACAGAAAAAAAGCAAGGAATAAAATGCCAATTATTTATATAGCACATTTCATTATACAGAAACTCAATGTGGTTAATACAAAAGATAAAAACATTGAAAAATGCTAAGATTGAAACCTCTCTCTGTAAAAATAAGCCTTATGAGTTTAAATAACGGCGATGATCATCTGATTTGTGTTCTGTGGTCTTTCAGGTATTTTCTTTTTTTTTTTTTGGTTTGCTGAGCTGGCCAGTGCAGTCCTTTTTCAAAAGTGTATCAGATTTTTCATTTGACCTTCTAAAGATTTCCTACCTCTCTGATAGGATTTTCCTTTTAATTTTTCAGCATAATTCTTCAGTTGCATCAACGTCTCTTTGGACCTCATGCCGACAGCGCCAGTGAGCAGCTCCAAAATGTTAATTCAACATTTTGAATCAACTCCCGATCTTTTATCTGCTTACCTTATTTGTGGAATAAGGAGGGGACAGGCCTCACCTGGCCATGAAACTGCTTGTCAATCTATTGTCCAATAACTTTTTAGCCTGTAATGTGGGACTATGGAAAAACATGGAAAAACTACACAAAAAAAAAGAATAATTGTCCAAATATTTATGGCTCTAAATGTAAGGTTTGCTGCACATGTAAGGTAAAACAACACACTGTAAGTAATGTCTGTTGTTACATCTCATATGTGGGCACTTTATCTATACTGTGGCAGAATAACAATTTTCCCTCACTGTACGGACAAGACATCTCCCTGACACAGTGATCTGCATATCTTGTTCTCTTTAGATTAAATGCTACCTTACATCATGGAGTGTCACAACCTATCTGCGACACATTCTGTTCAAGCATAATGGCTATAAGTATTCATCTGGTCTTCATTCAAATCAGAGCAGACAAGCAGACATCGCCTGCTCTCCGACACACATTGAATAAACTCACTGTTACTAATGTTGCTGCCTTGAGGAATTCGCTTCACTGAACATTTCTGGAACGATATTAAATGCTTGTGTGGTTAAAATATAATCTTAAAAAAAAAAGGCATACATATCATAAATGAGATGCAAAAAAATGCATTTGAAATCAGCAACTCTAAGTGCATGTAACATAAGGGTACATTTACCATAATGCACCTACATAATTACACTGTATGTACACAACTTGCACAGCTAGTAGTTAGTTGCATAGTAAGTAAAATGAACACGCAACTGCTCTGACCTTTGTAAAAACCAACTAATAATAATTAAATGTATTTTTCAAAATGTCAGCCTATTGGAATCAATGTGTTTATGTTCCGTATGATTCACCACTGGAGCTCAGAACTCAAATATAAATACATTATATTCTACAACTTGATAAATATATATTTTCTAATTTCACCTTTCTTTATCTTTACCTTAACATCTACCATTTCATTCATTTATCTCTTCATCTCTAACCTCAACCCCTTTTTTCAAAATTTGCAGCACTAGATGTCGGCCATCGTGACACCCCCCCCCCAGCACTGCTGTTCAGTGACAAGGCCAATGGTTGCCCCTCTATCAAAGGCCACCAAGTTACTCTTCCATTGGCTGCCCACCCAGAGTCTTTACTCTGATTGGTTGACTCGCAGGGGTGTTGTAGCTTTGCCGTTCCCTCTGACCTATCCTGCCGACCTGTGGTCCTGACCACGCTGACCACACACAGAGCACCGCTTGCATATGCATGTGCAGGGTCTTGCATGCCCCAATAAGTATATTAATTATGCCAGGAAACCCCATCAAATAATTTGAAATGTACTCTGCTTTAATTTGATTAAAGCTTTTTTATTTAATACTGCTGAGCATAATTAATTTTCTACCTTACAGAAACAGGAGAAGCTTAATATCTCACATAAAACAAGTAAAGATGAAAAAGGCTTCTCATCACAAAGAAATGGTAGATGATATGGCATATCAGAGAAAAGCCAAGAGACAAACACCCCGGAGTGGTAATAGCTGCTTCCAACACAATTAAGTTCTGAGATCCATCCACCATCAGAAGGAGTTACTCCCTAATCAAAATATTAACACCATCCAAAATATGAGCCTAGTTTTTGATTATACTAACTCCAAATTCATCCCCATAAGCATTCAGCCCTCAAAGAACTACGACGGCAAAAAAAAACTCTGATTCTCCCCTCCCGCCTCCACCGTCTCTCTCAGTCTCTCCATTTTTAACAGCCCCCTTCGTTATTTTCTCCATCCATCAAAGGCGGCAGTAATTATTAATGAGAGCCTCCCTGTTCGCTCTGCATTATGCATGAGAGTCTTGCCTCTGAAAGCACAGGGTAATGGGGGTGGACAGAAGAGGAGGGGCTACAGGTGACACATGTATAGACACACATACACACACACACACACACAAACACACAGAATCACTGTGTCTCAGGGTCACTGACCTATGCCCACAAAGCCAAAAATATTAATTAATTGCCCCAAACCCCCCACCAAATAAGAGCAAGTTAAAGTAGCCCTTTTAACACAAATGGAAGTCAAAATGAGAAAAAGTGGGAGGGTGGAAGTCTCACAGGGAGTAGCAGCTCTCTCCAAGAGACATACACGCACAAACCAGCGCACACGAGAGTACATGCAAACTCTTTTGGGGCTTGTTGTGTTTAAACCTGCTGAGATTTCTTGCAACTCAGTAAAATTTCTTCCAGTGTTTATCCTTGCACACACACACACACACACACACACACACAAAAAATGGCTCCACTCAGCTTGTCCCTTCTGGCTGCTGAGGATAAAAGCATGCCATTTCTCCTACTTCCAACTTCACCTTCCCACTTTCCTTCAGCACTCTGGGCTTTTCACTTTTCTGCTCTAGCTCCTGCTTTATTGCCCACTTCCTTCCTTCCTTCCTTCCAGATTTCCTTCTTTGCTTTCTTTGCCATACGCGCATATATGTTTCTGTGCTGGGAGGATGGCAAGGGGATGGGGGTTTCTGGCACCAGGCACAGCCAGACTTGTGATTTTTTATTTTTTTTATTTGCAGGCCAAGAAAAGAGATGAAACAGTAAGAAAGTAATCAGATTAAAATGAAGGCTGGTGCTATGACAAACTGGTAGGGAGGGAGGTGAAGAAGGAGTGATGGAGGTAGAAATTACAAGCCTGGGAAGAGCGAGTGTATTATGCTTGCCACGCTTTAAACGTGCTCCTCTTTCCATTCTACAGAAGTCGTGGCTTATTTTTATCGACAGTCCTTCATTTGGTAATAGCGGTAAATGTTGAGACTGGCCTCAACTCTAGACCACTTCACGTACCGTCCCGACTCCCCTTTGGTCTCTATTGGCTCCCTTACCAGTCCGGCATTTCACTTAAATAGATGTAAAACAAGAAAAGATTGCAAATGAGGCAGAAAAAAAAATCATTTAATTAAAGAAAAGAAAGAGTAACAAACATTTCCACAGTCAAACTACTGTAGGTGTCTGCAATTAAGAAATGCTTCTGCATAATTGGTGACTTTTTGCATGCTTCTGAACACGGAGGGAAAACATGTGAAGTGAATTCAGAATTACTGCACTTGGCAGCACATACCAATTACACTGCAGCACAGCGAACACTAATGAACAATCTAATGTAGTTTCTTTTTTTCTTTTCTTTTCTTTTTTTACCTCTTTATTCCTACTCCCTACCTCCATTCAGTGCAACACTTACACAACAATGGTTAAGAAGGAGGTTTAGCACAGGCCTGTGCACATGCTGAAGGACCATCAGGAATCATTTGGTGTTCACGGAGTCCTCATTTCTACAATTCTGTCAGAAAAGTACACACATACACAAAAAAAAGATGTATAATGCCCGATAAATGCAATCTTCCCTGTGTGTATGTGTGTGTGATAGTACTCAGGGTTGTGCCGTGCCCCGCGGTCCTGTTACGGCTGTGTGCGTGCCAGCAGAGCTCTCTCCTCCTCTCCACTCTCAGTTGCTATTTTTGCCCTGTTCTTATGTAAGACGCTCCTGATGCGCTGGAGACAGAGGCAGAGTACGGAGATGGGATGGTGAGAGCATCCCCAGCGGACACACACATTTACTCTCCTGCACGTGCAAACACATTCGCACACATACGGATGTGCTGCACGCATATATAACATAACCATTCAAAAGAAAACAATAAGTCATGCGAAGCTTGCTTGTCGAGTAGTGACACAACACAAAAGGAGGTAGGCTTAAATCAGAGCTGTGACTCTCAGGGATGGTAGTGTGACTGCATGTGCGTACATGACTCTAGGATGTACATGCACATCAGGTAGATTACTGCAGTTATCTCTTTTAAAAAGCTGCCTTGTCTCTTCGTTTTCAATTTCGCTATACAGGAGCGCTGCTCTCTAACATGATCACTTCATAGTTCTGGGCATGTTGTCAGACCACTGTGACTCCAACCCTTAGCTGTTTATTTTTAGCTGCTCCAACAGTGCTGCAAGCTCTACCATTGTACTCCAGTCAGTCCATATGACAGGATAAGTTGTATTCCTCAAATTATATTCCTCTTTTCTTTAGACAGTGTTCAGGTCGGCAGTTTCAGTAAACCCAAGCCTCCTACCAAGATCAAATTTACATATTATATAATTATGTAAAAATGAAATAAACAAAAATATTTTAAAAAATGATTTCTTCAAATTAACAGCTGCAATAATAACACTGTAACTTCTTTGAGTTTCTTCATCGAGTTTCTGTCCAGAATTAAGTACATGCAGTTTCGCTTCCCCGGAGGGAATATGTTTGTTAAAAAATATCGATTTTTCAAATGCTGCACATCTTATTTTCTTTCAATAAATTTCATCACATTTAGTGTGCTGTCAAATCAAATATGCAACGGGCTGTTAACTCAAACAAAAAAATGCTGGAAACGTTTAGGATACATGTGCATTTCTGCCTCGGTGGTCTTTCGCTCCTTATTCTGCAAAAAAATTGAGGCTTTAATTTTGGAAGGAGTAACCATCCTTGCCTTTAGGATCTCGTGACTTGTACCACCTCTTTTTATATAACGTTTCAATCCATTTGTCACCTTGTTTCTGTTTATTTCCATAGAATACGAATAACTGCACAAAAGTCCACAGAAAATGGCAGTTTTGTCTTGCAATAATATAGTCAGTATGAAAATGTTTGAAAACTTCAACATAATCAAACGGACGTGCAGAACTCAACCCCCACACTGTGAACGCACGTGCCGCAATCTCCATAAATTAAGGCGGTCAGCATGTGTGAGGGTGTAATAACCGACACCTGGTAATGAGCCCGCCATCCTCAACCAACCGCAGGAGAGAAATGGGGTTGGATCAGAAGTGTGGGGGGTTGCAGAGGTCATGGGTTATAGGTCAAGGTCATCTCCTGTGGGATTTGGCTTTGGATGTGCAGGGGCACCCCTGAAATTGAGGGATGTGGTGACATAGGGGGACACGGGGGTACCCCAACAGGGAATTGGCGTGTGTCGCCGCCAGCTGGGGTGAAGATATTACATAAAGGAATATGCATGCTCATTGCAATTGTCAGAAAGTAAATGCTGCTAGGGTGACTCAAATAGATTATGCTTATGTGTGATATGTGATAAGCCATATTAATACAGCTTATCATATAGAGTATTATGTAGCAAAAACTCTGCGCAGCCTACACCCATATTGTAAAATATAAATTTTAGAACAAATAAATCCAGCTTAAATGAAAAGTAACAACCACGATTACTGTTTTTTTAAATTACACTTAACTGTTAAATAGATCTAATCTCTACTGCTGCGCGCCACCACCATCATCTACCTACAAGGGTTAGTGTGCATGTACGTGCAGACATTATCAAATGAGGACAGCTGCGTCGGCCATTTTAGTTGTGCATTTGTGTTTTTGTGTCTATCGGCATATGCCTGTGATGTCTGTTCACTGACGCAGCATCAGCAGCCCACAACATAAATACTGCATGGCCTCAAAAAATAGAGAGGATGGAGGGAATGAGGGAAGAGGAAGTTAAAAAAAAGAGGAAAAAAGATGAGGAGGAAACAATGAGGAGGGGAAAAGCCTCGCTTGTTAAGATGAAGGGCGGCGGAGAGGTGGAGAAGGGGAATGGAGGAAGAGATGGGGAGAGCAGGGGAGCAGAGGGGGAGGAGGATGAGGAGCAGGGAGGAGAGAGTGACTAAGAGATAAAAGAGGAGTGAGTGAATGTGAGTGTGTTTGTGTGATGAGCGGATGGCCTCAGGGAGCGGTCGACTCACTGTGCTGCTCTGCGGATGTACTGACGGGCTCCGGGCCGTTTGCTCTCTCACTTGCCCCTCCGCTCCACTCACTGCAAAAAGGACAGGGGTAGGGGGTGCAGGTGAAATGGGTGGGGTGGGGTAGGGGGTGGGTGATAGGATGAGACAGGAGGAGAGGGGGAAACTGGGACAGAATGTGCAAACATGGAAGAAAGAACTGAAGGGAAGAAGATAGAAGACAGAATAAGAAAGCACAGAAAAAATAAGGGGGAAGAGCAGAAGGAACTTCATGCTTTAAAAGGTTAAGGAGTTAAAGAAAAGGGTGGTAAGGCAAATATTGGAGTAATACAGAAAAACAGCCAGGATGAGCTGACAGGTTGGCAGGGTAAAGAAGCGACCAGATTAGATGTTCCTATCTTCCACAGGGAGTACGAAGATAGGAAAAACAGAGAGTGAAACAGGGCCTACAGGCCTCTATAACAAGGAATCATCCCGCGAACAAACCAACAAGCCGCTTATGCCGCTGTGTACACTCTCTGTGTGCAGAGTATGTGTGCGTGTGTGTATGCATATGTTCAAATGGAGTAAAGCTTTGAAGTAGGCATAATGGGCACAAGATGAAATCTACAATACACTTGTATTTCATTGTGCCGGCATCTGCGGAAAATAGAGCAAGATGTGCTTGTAAGTCAACGGTGATCATCCTCAATGAAACCGTGTTTTCAACTTTAAAGATGAAATAGAACTGCTGCTGCCCTCTGACATACAGATGTCACTGACTGTTGAGAGTTTGTCATTCACTCATATGTCTACACGTAGACATAAGAAAACTTATAATATGGAAGCATGTTGAATTGGGGGGGGTTATGCAACATCCCAAAGAAGCCAGCAGATTGAGACTAGTGTTGCTGAATATGGAAAGGGGGCACACAGCAAAGGCTGCTGGGAGTTTCTGATTGGCTGCTAATGTTGCTATCCAGGCCGGGATTGGTGGAGCTGACGCAGCCCGACATCACGTTGTCGGGACTAAACCCTTTTGAACTGAGGCAAAGCAGAGGCACAGATATCAAAACACATACACATGCACACACATATGTGCATGCACATGCCCACATAAAAGGAAGCATTACATGCAACTAAATATGCACCCCTGCATGGCTCCACACATGCAGACACCACACACACACACACACACATAAATGTGCTGTGTTTTGATACATGTCAGGAGAAACAGAATTCCTAATGCTCCTGGGCTTGTCTCCGTATATGATCTCTAGTGTATCTGTGCAGTTAAAAGGGAAAAGAGAGTGAACTTCCTTAATTTCTCCATTCTCTTTTAAGCCCAGCTCTAAGGTGGACAGAATAAATTGGAGCTTAAGCATGCATGAAGGCACAGCCAGCGGGCCCTTTTCCACCACTCCATGCTACATTTGTCAAATCAGAGGAATTTCTGCTACACGTGAACTCAGAACCTGAGAAGAGAGAAATGGCAGGGATTCACATTTAAGTCACGCGCAAGGAGCAACACTCCAAGGGAAAAAAAAAAGTACATTTGACTTTGTGGTTATTTAGAAATGTGTCATCTGGTCTTACCTGTGACAAAAAAAATAGTGCATAGGAGAATGAGCTGCATGCTGTTAATAAAACATGAGATAAGACAAGGCAGTGAGTCAGGGGAAATGCATGACTACTATTTTGGCTTCACTGCCTCTGCCCCATGGCATGTCAGATCGACTCTTTGCCCGCAGAAAGACATGTCTGCTCTTGGCTATGGCGAAGAGGGTAAGAATCTCTTCTGATCAGGAGGATGGAGTTCTTGGATGACTCTCTCTGCTCAATAGTTTCGTCTTCTCCTGCATCCTTCCATAAAACCCGCCTCATGTAGAACACTGAAAGTGAAAAGCTGGTCATTCAGCTTATGCTTGTATTTTTCTGGGCATTAGTGGTAGATGCACAAACATGGCTGACATTTCATTGTATGTAGGTCACACCAGGAGCAATCACGAGATAGCAATCATGACAGATGCAAAAAGGATGACAAAACTGTCACGGGCGACGTTATTGTGAGTGGCGCGTGCATGTGCACAAGCCTGTTTTAAGGCTGAAGGTCGGGCCTATGAATCTTTGATCCATCTCTTCCCAAGTTGTCAAGCCCCTCCCTACATTCAATATAAGCGAGCAGAGTACCTCTTTGCCTGTCCTTTCTAGCTCTCGCACACACATAGATGCACACACCCTCCATGTATCCTCCCGGTGCATTAATGTTCTTACATCACCTCCCCCCAGTGAACACAGAAAACAAGAGAGCAAAAGACTTGAAGAAAAAAAGAGAGATGGCTTTTGGGGGATGTGGTCCTTGTTGATGCTCTGTGAGTGCGTCACCCTGTATAAAGTACAGACTGATGGAATATGGATCACAAGAGAAGCATCTGAATTAGTTAAGTGAACTGTTAAGGCACCGCAGCAAAGTTTCTGAATATTCACCAGCCTCCTGTCACTGACAACTTCAGATACTGTGTGTCATTAAGGGACTAAACCCACCAATGAAATGCAGTGAGCACAATAAAAAAAAAAATCCACAGACATAATAATTCAACCTAGAAAAGACTGAATTTAGTATCATCATTGCATCACTCAGAAGCCAATGTGAAGTCTTGGCTGGTATACACTGAATAAAGTGAGGACCATGCACATGCTCAGTGAGGGTTTTGGGGGGCTTGAGCATACACCACACTGGTGGGTCTCTCTATGGATGGCTGGATCTCAGACACATTAACACTGTCTGGCGTTGACTTACACCCATGAGATCTACCCCCACCACAACACACACAGACACACACACACAGACACACACACACAGACACACACACACACAGGCACACGTCTGGGCATCATCCTTCTGCTCTAATACACCCTGTGCCTCTTGGGAGAGGACTTGTTTGAGAGCAACTTTGGGGTTTGTCTGTGAGTGCATGTGTGTGCTGCTACCTTGTGTAGGATCGTGGTTCTCCCAAAAGTGTTGAAGCAGTTCTTCAAGGCTGATGTCTTGAGGGGAGAACACCACCCTTACCATCTCTGTGTGACCTGTCAGACCTAGTAGAAAAGGACAAACTTGCGTTAATCTAAATAAAATAAAATCACATCCTCTCTCATGATATATACTTGACACATCGATGCCCACGTCATCCTTATTTCACTCTTTTCTCCTACATTTCACCACAAACACTGGACAGTAACAGTTGATTAAAATCAAAGCAATTGCCTGTTAAAAACTGCAAAGGAGTGCTCATAAATAGAATGCTGGTGCAGTGAGTTCATGTGCCACAGCTAGAAGACAGTTACTGCTCATGGTATAATGGAAGAGAGAGAGAAAGTGAAACAGGGAGATGCAGATAGAAAGAGAGAGCAAGAAAGGAGGAACAATAAATGTTGGGGCTTATGTTGGAGGTTGCCAAAAGCACTCCTTCCTGTCTGCAGCTGCCAGGACCCCAAAGCTTCAACAAGCTGCCTGCAGGCATTCACAAAGTGGGAGCTGCTTTAGGTCTCACATGTAGGTGCATTCGCACCTACATAGATCATTTACAGCAGAAATGATCATCTCAAACACCAAACACTCCTTTGCAAACTTATACCTTTTCTAAACATAAAGACAGAGTCAGAATCTGCTTGGAATCGCATCAGAAGAAGCCATAAGCACAGTATACAGCACACACATACAGTAAGGATGCCCACACAGAAACATGCATCAGGTGCATTGCAGATAATAGATGAACGGCTGCCAAATTCATGCATCTGGTTTGAAAGAAACTTTTTCTCTCTAAATGATGCTCAAAGAAACATGTTGTGCCAAATGAAAATGGAGTTCATTTATTTAAACACTTGTTACCAAACTCAAGGACTGAACATTTTTCAGTGTGCATGAACTGTTTTTCATAAACACCTGAAAGAAATTATTTTTGATAGAAACATGAAGCATATTTTTAGAATAAGATGGGAATCTATAAGCATATTATACAGTATTGTGCAAAACTCTTGAGACACTCTTCATGTCTTTATGAATTGCTAGGAAAATGGGAAAAGGGTGGAACAATTTAATAAAATGTGAAAACATAATTGGAAATACATATAAGGCAAAAAAAAAAAAAATTCTAATTACTTGAAGGTAGGTATTTGTTATGACCACCTGTACTCTTCATCACAGCCTGAACTCTCTTAGGCAGCTTTCATGTCATTTTCTGTCTTCATGAATAGTTCTCCAGGCTTCTTGAAGGACATTCAAAGCTCTTCTTTGGATGTTGGCTGCATTTTGCGCTGTTCACAATCAAGATGATCCCACACTGTTTCAATAATGTTCAGGTCCGGGCTCTGGGGAGGCCAGTGTGAGGCTGATAGTGTTACATTGTGTATTCCGTCAAGGTATGCTTTTGCTGCATTGGAAGTGCATTTGGGATCACTGTTATCCTGGGAAATGAAGATCTTGCTTTCAGATGCTTTCCAGCATGGTGGATCAAAATTTGACTGTACTTTTCTGACAGCATTCATAACTCCATCAATTTTGACAAGATCCGCAACACCACAGGCTGAATTACAGTGTTATGTTACAGATGGCTGTAGACACTCATTGTTGTACCTCTCTCCTGACCTCCTACATACATGCTGACAACAATTTGAACCCATTAATTGGATTAATCACTCTGTAAGACCTCTTGCTAGTGAAGACTTGTTCCCTTCCTTAAGAACGGATTCTTAGAATGGATATACATTTTTAATTGTATTGTTCTGGTAAATTTACCAGTATATAGATCTTCCTTCAGTAAAAATATTAAACTGTGTGCTTAGTATAGTGTAACAGTGATATATAACAGCAAAGACCCGTGCATAGCGGGAGGGGGTTTGCTAATTATAAAGAAATGAGGGGTGGCTCAAGACTAGTGCACAGTACTGTACTTAGCATATATTATATATATCAACTATATACAGAGTCTCTAACCCTGTGGGAATGCAAACATTTTGCATACAGAACAGTGAGTGGGGCTGCAGGCTGGCCGTCATGGTGTGAGCTGGTCAACAAAAATGGTAGAAAGCAGAAAATTCAACTGCAGCAAACGTAGCTGTTAAGACCTGAAAAATGTGACTTTGTGGCATGACTCTCCAGGCATGTCCCGTATGAAAGGGGTGAAAGTGGAAAAGACCAGCAACACTAAAGCTGCTAGAGATTCAATTTTTGGCTGAAGGACCCTTCAGCAAGGTGAACAGCCTTCTGGGTGATAAATACCTCAAAAACCAACATGTCACCCTGTTGCCCTTTTTTGGTTTAATTATTCCCTGCTGTTAAAAACAGTAATGAGCGAAAAAGCTTT
This sequence comes from Pterophyllum scalare, assembly GCA_024447675.2. Classification (NCBI taxonomy): domain Eukaryota; kingdom Metazoa; phylum Chordata; class Actinopteri; order Cichliformes; family Cichlidae; genus Pterophyllum; species Pterophyllum scalare. The sequence goes on along the minus strand of JAMQGT020003160.1, from coordinate 53,885 downwards.
GGAAATCCATATAAATACTTAAAATTACCTTCAGTGACACTTTATGAACAATCGAGAGTCACAAGTATAATTGCTGTCATCTCACCCATGGTGGCTATATGAATACATTCTGAAGCCAAGCCTTTGCTGAAGAATGCATTCTTGAAAACTTACCTTCACACTGGAGCTACTGAAATACCACATGGCTTCTGACATTTCTCTTACAAGTTCCTTATGCCAGTAGCAACCATCCAGAGCCAAAACAGCATGAAGCAATAAAACACACACACACACACACACACACACACACACACACACACACACACACACTATTGCAGTAATGGCCCTATAGCAGAACCGATTTTACTGCAAACATTTTGCTCACTGCTCCAAGTCACATTGAATGACAAAACATAATCACAGTGGTTCCTTATAGAAATGTCCTATATTCAATCAAGAAACACAGCTAACCTTACAACCTAAATAAAAAGTGTAAAAAAGACTTTATAAACAGTCACAGTCTTTCTCACACTACTATTTATTATTGTGGTTGTGATATTAATAGTTCAGATCCTGCACACTGAAATAAAATTTAAGGCCTTTACCTTAGAGGTCTACACGTGGCCTCCATTAACTAACTGTAAAATATAAATTGAACTAAAGTGGAACACATGGAAGTAGTGCTGTGGTGTTGTATCACTGCAATACATTTCTGTGAGCATACAGCACAGTGGATGGTGAGATAAGCAAAATATGGGAGTCTGGACTTTATGCATTTTTTTTTCCTACCAACAATTGCCAGCTTTTATTTTTTTTAACTATCCCACAATATTTCCCATATTTCCCCCAATTTGACCACTACTTTGTTATCTAAGGTTTGGCAGAACATAACACACTAATGAGTAATTTTTACAATTTTTTAAACACATTGATATGATTAGCATCCTATCTGTTATGGCTGGAGGCTCGGATGAATCGCCATGCAGCACGGTAGAACCGAAAGGTATCAGCATCAGCTTTTGATTCTGTATCACAAACATCTTGCACAGTGGACTGTATTACAAATGAGTTCAAATATGCTCATTGATAATAACATCATTTTCTCATCACTCTCAGCTGTCTGTATGTGTCTGTCCTTCAAAGACAAATCTGAAATCTGCACCTCAACCTCTCCTATTTCTGTCTGTCAAACCATCCACCTATCTTGCCTGTCCTTCTATCCTTCCCTGGCTCTTCTGACAGTTCCATCAACTCCTTCTTTCTGTCTGTCTGTCCTGCCTTGGCTGTGTTGACAGCCCCTCGGTCTCATGCCGTCGCAGTGTTCTGCTCCGTCATGGCCACTGGAGCGACGCCTGCACTCTCTCAGCCGATGGACAGGTAACCATTCTTTCTCACACTTTTTTTTCTCAAAAGTTTATTTTACCCATTTCCTCACTTGCTTCAGCACTCAGTCTCCCTTTTTCTGTCATCTGTCTCCATCTCCATCTTCCTCCATAGCTGACCATCGTGTTGCTGGGAAACTGACAGAAAGCAGGACTGGGAGGAGAACAGATAGAAACATAGAAATCCTATGAAGGGCTCTGCTCAGAAAATCTGCCAACCAAGCCCAGAGCATCTCTCCCTTCCTTTCCATGTCCCCATGCTGTGCCTGCACCTAGACATTATGCCTGTCTGTAGTGATGGAGAAGCCTCAAACTAAGCTCATATCTCCTAAAACACAAGGGAGGTAAACAGACTAAAATCTAACATATTCTCTTCAATATATACATCAACTACCTACATAAATCTTTTTGACTGTCACGATGAGGACAACTGAAAGAGACTAATTTAGAGGGATTCAGACAGGTAGCCAAACATTTTCAAAGTCTTCCATAGCAAATAGAATTTATGCTTTCATAGCCAACATGTTCGCCAAATCATACTCTCAGGGAAAGAAGCCCAATCTATGGCGTTTCATACACAGTAACCTCTGTTGGCAAAAACGCCGCAGTACAGCACAGTACAGAGCCCAATCCTTACAAGTAGGTCATGGGGGGGTGGGGATGGATGGGTGCAGCCCATCTGGAGCAGTGCATTCTGAGTAGTTGACTGCAGATGAAGGGAAGGAGCAAGAGGAAAAGATAGCTGTACTTAAAACAACCTTTCCAACTGCTTATTTTTAAAAAAAAAAATTTTTGGCCACAGATCTAACGGTAAAATACCCTGCCAACCCACTTCACTTCCTCACAGGAAGGTAGTATGATCGGTTATTATAAATCAAAGTACAGGAGTTATAATTACACAAATGGGCAAAGTGCAGTACCTGTGCAGACCTCTTCATAAGTGGGGTTGGGTGTGAAGCCACCGGCGTAGCCCACCTGTGTGGAGAAGACTCCGGGAAGCCGCCAGAAAAGTTTCCTCAGCTCCCCAGAAACAGCCCATTCCTGGACATAACACGGCAAACAAATACACAAATGACTACTGCTTCTGTGCTACTGTAAAACCAGCTTCTCGCCAAAATGTGTTACTAACCACAAACTGGTAAAAGAGGATCCCATATTGGTTTATTTCTGATTGTTAAAAAACTGTGATTGTGCAGTCTCACCAAACATGATGGTCTCCATGCCTTCTGGGAAAGGCTCCACAGTTGGATTCCCATTGACTGCATGCTTGTCTGTGAGAAGAGAAACAGTGTGCAAATGTGGCTTCAGACCATAACACTGTGTTGCAGTGATACAAATTACAATATGAGAGCAAAGAGGCCTATTAGCTGCCTCGATTTGGCCTCACAGGTCTTCACTTCGTTACAGGCTGCCCCAGGCCAGCAAATCAGAGCCAGTGGCTTCTGTGCAGGAAAGACATTTAAGGGATTACACAGCTTTGACTGCCATTCTATCCCTGCTGTCCTCTCCTCAGTACACACAATTAAGCACAAAGCAGCAGTTTTCTCTGATCTCTCGCTCTCTCTTACGCCACTTTATGCGGAATGTGAACGTATTTAGTGTTCAGCTTGGCACCGCTGGGTGTCCACAAAGCAAAATGATGACTACACTTCAGGGGCGTGAGCCTGTATAACCTCACATGTGGGGAAGAGCACTGCAAGTAGAGCTCAATGCCGCCCTAATCTTCGTCATGTTAAAAATACCCAATAAGTAAAACAAACTGGAGTGCTGAGAGGTAGCACTCTACTGCCAACTGTGCTGAGTGGAATTAGAGTGCTAAAAAGGAAGTGTGCGTGTGTGTGTTTGTGTGCGGCTCACAGATGTGTGAGGAGGATTAGGGTTTAAGAAGACTGAGGTGACTTAGCGTGCAAATCTCCACTAAGCAAGGCTGGTTTGTACTGCAACCACTAATATTAGTCTACAGATAAACAGGCCACAGGGTACACTAAGAGCTTAGGCACACACCAATAATGGATGCTTGCTCTGAGTTCAACGTGTGATTACTCTGTGGCTGCTCTGAGATGTTATGTGCAACACTGACCTGAATAAAAACAATCTCTAATCTGATACGGACATAATAGTTCATTTCCTAGATAGGACTGGGATGATCTCTCGTTGCGACAAAAGGCCAAAGCACAGCAGCTACCTTCGGTTTAGACTTCCAGAGATTACTCTGAACCCAAACAGTAGAGCACCGAAAAGAAGCTGTTTTTGAATGCTGGGACCCTTAACATTAACTGTTTGGAAGACTACACGAGAGTACACTTGAGTTGATAATACTTTCTTGGCATGCCAAGGCACTTTTGTTACTTAACAAAAACTGTTTGTTTATTATTCTGTTCAGTAACACACTGCATAAAGGACTAAAATGTCACAGGGGCCTGGCTGCCCTAAGGCAGTCTCTTCCTGCCCTCCTGTTGTGCGCCAGTCCTGTCTTTCGGCAGCAGGCTGTTTGGCACTGCTAGGTCATGTCCACGGGCACAGTCAGCCACAATCAAAGTATATCTGTGTCTCTACTAGCAAAATATTCTCATTCTGTGGGGTTGACTTGAGGAGGTGGGAGGACACTAGAAATCGTCTTCCTTTTTCCTGTGAATTTGCATTGTTTCCATCCTCCGCTCACTCTCACCCTCTTGTCCTTTGTTTCTGACCACGGCGATAAAAAGTACTGTAGTTGCCAAATGACTGAGAGAGAAAGAATAGCTGAGAGAGTGAGAGGGAGAAGAGTGTGCGATAGAGGAGGAGGAGAAGTGGGAGGAGGAGAGATCAGCCTGCCAAAACAATAAAAGGCGTAAATAGCCAGTGAGAAGCAACAGATGAGGGTAGCAGAGAGGCAGTGAAGGATTCTTTTGGCTTTCGGACCACCATGCCTTTGGGCGCTATATAAAAAGACCAAGCACTTCATCCAAGAGAACACAGAGAAAACAAACATTCAAACAAATAAACAAACAAAAAAAAAGAGAAGTAAAAACAAAGTTAGCCAAGAATATGCCGACACAGCACTGTCCAAAGAAGCCAACTCTGAGCCAAATCTCCCCGCCCTCTCATCTCTGTCAGCTGCTCTCCATCTTCGCTTCACACTCTCTTCCTCACACCACCTTCCCATCATCCCTCACTCCCATCTCGCTAAACACGTGCACGGCTGCCTGAACGCACGCAATCAGCCACACAATCACTTGCACACCAACCTCTGCAGTGGGTGTTTCTCCCAAGGAGCATCTGGCAGAGGTCCAGACGGTGCCAGGCTGGCTCCTTTCACTGTGCCTAGTCCAGCACCCCCACCCCCCACCCCCTGCCAGACCAGCGCCCACACCCCATTCTGCCAGAATTACCCCATCTAACACACGCAGGCACTGAGAAAGAACTGAATACCCTCACTATGCTCCCGCACTACACCAGCAAAAGAAAGAACAGAGGACGACAAAAAACAAGCAGGGAGGGTGACTGACTGGGCTTACAAAAGAAGAAAACAGGCTGAATATGGGGAAGGATTCATGAAAAGGATTTTTTTCCAACTTGGATGAGATATGGCAGTAATTTTTTTTGCGTGCCTTTGTTTTCTTGGATATCTGAAAAGCGGTGTGCGTTCTATATAGGACTGAAGCGGAATATGTTGGCCACCTTTTGTTGCTTTTAGCATGGCAGTTGAAGGCAGCTGGACCACAACCAAAAAAATTGAACCCGGACACCTTGCCACTCTGCTTGAATCAAGGTTACCACCAGTCAAGGGAACAACAATCTGTCTGTTGCTTAGCGGACAATAAAGCCCAGTTTGACATGTTTTAGTGGGTATTTAGTCTTTGTTAACCTCCGGTTCTACCCGTGAGCCCGTGTTTCTCACCCGTAAAACTGAAGTCCAAGCGCTGCTGCCTCCTCACAGAGACATGGGAGAGGTTCTATCCCTGGATGCCAAAACTGGTGATAGAAGGTCGATTTCCAGGCTGCTCTGTTTACTTCCTTCCAAAAATCCATTCTATCTCTTTCCTCTCTCGTCCCCTTCTCCTCCCTCTTCCCTATTCCCCTTCCTAGCTTCACACAGGTTGGCAGGGAGTCAGGCACGAGTCATCGGAGCAGGCTGATGCTTTATACTGCTGCCAACTACCCCTCTGCTGTATGGGAGGGTGGGTAGAGGCGAAAAAGAGTGGGGCAAAGCGGGGGGTAGGGTGGGGGACAGGAAAGACTGGTGGGAGGTGGTCCATTTTTTAAAAAAATCATTAAGAGGTAAGTAATGAAAACTTTGCTGCTGTGGCCTTAATACAACCAACTAAACTTGTTATTGTGATGCATAAATGCATTTCAAACTGTCACTGTCCATGGTTGGAAAAATATTGCTGTTAGTGCATCAACTCCACTATCCCCTTCCTGAAAGATGGAGGCATGTCCTGTTTGGGCCTGCTGGAAAATCTAACAAAAGCTGGTCTGATGGGAAAATAACACAGCAGCATCCAAGTGGCAAAACAAAAATTACACAATCAAAGGTAACTCACGCAAAAATGAACCTTTACATTCCCCCTCTGCACAAATATGAGAGCAAATCCAACAATTTTCTATACAGCTTGTGTCACAGAGGGGTAATGTTTACCCTACAGTGCACTAGCCAAGATGCATGCTATGCTAAAGAGGGTCTCCAATTCAGTAAACTGACCGTGGGATGGAAACCAAATCACCACAATGAAAAAACACACACACACACACACACACACACACACACACACACGCACACTGGGATAACTCTCAAATGCCAAATTTCAGGTTAGGTTCATGCGCTGACATTCTATTAATAATCAGTGAGTTGCAGCAGTGCCCATAAGCAAATCTCTTATTTTTCATTTATCTCCTATTTGTATACCTAATTTGCACGTTTTCTCACTCGCATGCATGCTTTCTTCTTCGCCCCTAAGCTCTTTCCAAAGCCAAAAAAGCAAGGGCATATAGAGAAGGAAGAGAAACAACAGAGGAGTAATACCAGAAATATATCTTCTCTATGAACCTGCTTTTAAGAGTTATAGTGAAACATGTAGCAGAGATTGATTTCAGTCAGCTGACCTCCCCCATCCTGTTTAGAAGAAATATTGGCAGTCTATCCCGCACTGACTCAAAATAATAGCTACTGTGCCCCTACCATGTAGCAATCTGCCACTGGATCATTCTCGCCAAGGTCACTGAGTACATTATACAGACTGGAGCAAAGAAGGGAGAGAACACAGGACAACAGGACGTCTGAAGAAGAAACATGGAGCTTCTTTAAAGAGGATGGAGAGCTAGAAGCAACTTTCAAAATTAGCGATCTTCATTACAGAGAGTATGCAAGTGCGTGTACTCAAACACACACGAGGCTGGGACAGCACAGGGCATATGTGGGGACAGTTCTTGCAATTCTTAAATTACTCATGCTTAATGGCTCACACTGACAAACACAGAACTATTCCAACACACACATACACACACTTGAACAACCCCGTCTAAACTGCTCCCCCATGGTGAAAGAGGAGGAACAGATTTCTGCCATGCGGCGTCTCCGAGCTGCTTCAACAGACGGAGAAGGAACTTACGACGGGGCGGAGCCTTCATGCGCATAATGCCCAGATGGGCCTCTGGACGCTGCGGCACCGCTTCATCCTATGCACTCACACCCAGGTCCCGTACACTCTGTGGATACTTCTGTCTATGGTCATATCGCACCAAGATTCTGCTTAAAGGTACACTAATACCATCCTTGCTTTCCCAAAATAATAAGATGAAAAGTTGAATGAAAGAATAAGTCAAGCTGAAGTAAGAGCGGGGTGTTTGACTTCATTCAGTGTATTAAAACTGGTAAAAGAGAAAAAAAATTTAGTTGCTGAAACATCACATTTTCTGTGCCAGTGTGGCTATAACAGAGTCGAGAACCTGAGCCAAACAGATTTGTGACTTAATCGACAACTATTTGTATACAATCCCACCACATATCCCAACAGGCTTTTGCAGCCACCACAGATTTTTTTTGTTGACTCAAAGATTTTATTACTGTCCACAGACGAAATCATACACATACATTCAACAAGCTAAACAATAGGGGAGGGGGGGAATCGATACAGCATAGTATCGCTATATTTTGCATGGTGATAATGTATCAATACAGGAACACCAAATATCGATGTTTCATTAAATAAATTAAAATACTCTGGGAATACTTTCATCAAAAGGGCTGATCTCATGCACTACCATCCTGAGATAACATTAGCCGAGCACACTTACATTAAATCAGCTCAACCAAAAAAACATTCAACACTGGACAAAGATACCTGCTAATTCAGAGCAAGCTAATGGCTCAGTCACACGAGTAAAAGTAGGACAGCAACCTTCTTGCAATGGTGACTGTAATGAATTTTTTCACATTCTGTGGCATCTTGTGATGACTAAATGGCTTCCCAGAGCCTGAGGAGCTCACAACCAGGAGGCAATTGCACAGGTTGCCTCAAAGGAGGTTTCTTTAAACAGTCTCAGTTTGACTTGGACTGACTGCAATCACTCTCAGAGAGGTTGTTGAGGGTTTGCAAATAACTGTTATCTAATTTATAACTGCAGACAAATTCCCAGCATATTGCCATGAGTCTGAATGAGTCTATGTCACTGAGCACAACTAAAAGGGACTTGACTCAATTGACTTTATGTGGTTGTATTCTGGTTATATTCCTATAGAACAGGAATGTTGCTGTGTGTAAATTAACAGTTACATTTGAATTTCTATGTAGACGGCAACAGGTTTGTGATTTTCAACAATTTTTTAGCAGTTAATTGCTGTGTTATCAGGAACAGATTGCACGTAATTGCCAACTTGACCCCATTTAATTGCAGACTGAGAGCAGACGTCTTACGGCAACATTTATGGCAGTGTTGGTACCCTTGACAACCTCATTTTGTAGCCAAAAAAGAAAAAAACTGACATGAGATAACTTTATCTTATTGGATAAAATAGACAACACATAGTTGAACTCTGAGGACATAATTTGCAGTTGAGGACAGGTGATAAATCACAATATATGTTATTGCAATACTTCCTCAAAAAAAATCACGATAATATTGTATCATGAGTGAAGTATTGTGATAATATCTTATTGTGGGGTGTCTGGTGACAGTGAACTGTTGGAAAACTGTAAGACAAAATAAAAGAACTTTTAGTTATATGGCTAAAATATACTTGGTCCCTATATCCATATCACCAAGCCACTATGAGATGTAAAAAGTCCAGAAAACACTGATATTTTTATTTCCACTCAATCAAAACTGTACTTTAGAGAGTAAATAATACTGGCCAGCAACTCAACCAGATTTAATACAACAGAAATTAAGCAACAAATGCTACATTCATTTCAGTGATAGTAAACGGGCCTCTTCACTCACTGTGCCATTCTTGGAAAACTAAACAAAAAATGTAAGGAGGTACAGAGACCTCCAGGGTGTAAGAGTTGGAATATAATAAATTAGGTTCCCTTGGGCAAAACTCAAACAGAGAATGGCGATAATGCTGCTGAAAAAAAGAAAGAAAGAAAAACCTATGTGAATAAGTCCTGGTGAGAACTGAAAACTGTGCCTGTGATACAGATATCAATGTGCTGGTGTTGTTCCTGCACCATCATAATTAAAGCTGCTCCAACACCATCGCTGAAACTGACAAATCAGGATGCTGTGCTGAGCTTTACAGCTCAGGTGGAGAAAAGACTGGAGCCAGAACGTCAGTGACATTGTAGCTCATCCGGCTCACAATCCATCACAATTCATGTTATTGCCCATAAAACGACAAGTATGACCTTCACCTTGAGCACGATTTGGGCGAAGACCCATTAGGTGATCAAAGTGTAAGTTTGATTAAATTCTGACCAATACTGTAGAAGGAGCAGCGACTCTCGTGAATTGTGGATGGACGGGCGGATGAACAGTGGATGCTTCGGTCATTGCTCCTTCAGGTGGATGAGTTAAAAATACAGTACTGGGAGAAGTATGCCTTCAGGGGTTTCTAAGTCATGCTTCACTTTGTTAAAGGGTCTGTTTTAATCCAAACCATGAGCATTTACTGACTCTAACCAAGTAATTTTCAAGGACTTGCATGTGAGATTGGATATGGACAAATTTTTAGGGTCATAATTTTAGTTAATATGAATCAATGTGTCTGTTGTGATATGTCTCAACCTTTAACATGGCTGGATTGATCTCTGAACAAAACTTCACACACCCGCGCTGTGCCAAGATGAAGTCAAGGACTTGAAAGCGGGGAAAAAAAATCAAACACCCACTTGAAAATGATTTTGTCCTTGATAACTATAATCTGCAAAATATTTTTTTTGATTTGTGCTTCCTTTTTTCTGCAGAATTGAACAAATTCAACCCAGTGGCCACACAGGGCATTGCTGAATCCTACCGAAAGTGGAAATTACCAGTAGGACTTCCTCAACTGACAACTAATATGACAACTTTTTGGAAGCTGTCATATTAATCCTTGTATACGTCACCTACTTACATGTATACTCCAAATACTTATATACTTAATAATTAGTTTATAACTAAGTCACAACTGCACAGCAAACTTTACTTCCTCTGCACTTGCATTTCTGAACAATGAGGCTCTTTCCTGTCGCTATTATTAACACGACCTGTTCTGAGGTCACTCGCATGGGTTTGCCCCAGGTAACTGGAGCGTCAGGTGTCGCCCTGTGCCAACCGTTGTCTTTATACAAACTTATCACGGTGCGTTATTTACCTGCCACGACCATTTTCTCCTCCCTTCCTTTCAGCGCCCGGTCTCTGCTCGGCATCTGAGTTTTATCGCTCTTTGTACCAGCCACAGTGAGCGACAGACAAACTACAAGGAGCCAAACCATGTGTGTTTGCGTTTGAGAGAGAAACTGTGAGGTTGCCCGAGTCTTCCGGGATACCTCCATTGCGCCGCGCTGTTGCGTTACACAGCGAAAAGGGGGAGGGAGAAACGGATGGAGAGACGTCGTCGAAAATGCCATCGGTATGAATATTCATCGCGCGTGGGCAACGTCGTGCACTGCATATTAACTAGTCAAGGGGTTAATATGACTTTGGCACAAAAGCCTGCACAGCACCGTGTGCGGGAAAGAAATTAAATTTAAATAAATATCCACGGCGTCCAGCATGCAAATGAGCACTCGCCAATAATCAGCTCTCTTTCTGTAGGAGGTTCTACTGGTGGAGCAGGTTGGAATATGGATATATGGAAGGTTATGTCCCCTTTGTGGTTCATTTTATATAAAGGAATGCGTGTTTGGGGTTAATGTAGATGAGGAACAACATTAAGAGCCCACAGTTAATATCTAACAGTTATTATCTATGGTTCTAGCCCTGCAATGATAAATGAAATGCAAAAGAAAATGAGCGTCCAAGTTTATGCTGTGACTATATAAACAATCCTATAATATATATTGAAAGCCATACCCTGTAATGTGTTTACCCCCCACCTTACTCCAGGTTCTCTCAGTCATTTATGCTGTTTAAATCTGACACCTTTATTTTTCTTTAGAAAGTCATATGGAAAAATATGAAGCAATAAATGTTTGGAGGAGGGGAGGTAAAACACTAATGGACGTTTATTATGTCTTGAGACATCATTCATGACGTTTCAGTGAGTACAAAGGTGAAAGTTCCAGCCTGAAGTCTCCAAGGAAGTCATACTTATCAGTCATCTGCCAGCTCATTAGCAATGAATGCTGATGTTCTGGATTGAAAGCTGAACATGAGTTCAGTTTTGTGAAACAGATGTAAGAGACAGAGACTGAGGGGTAAGGAAGAGCTGAAACCACTGGTCAGCAGATAATCAGGGACAACTAATTAATTGTGCCAGAGTTTCAACTGTAGAATTTGTTGGTCTTGTCTGTTAAACTGGATACCTTCAGTTTAGGGCTGCTGGACAGACAAAAGGGAGCTCTGAATGACACATTTCACTTTTTCCCTAGAGTTTTATATACTAAATAAAGAATTAATAATATAATAAATCATGAGGTCACCCTGGGTAGGAGTCACCAAGAATCATGGTGGCCTTTAGCATCCCTGGTTGGCACTACAAATTGCACCTTGGTTGAATGTCACACCCTTCTCTCGCTTCCTTAAAAATTTCCTATGTGATTTGCTACTGTAACCTACCAAAAAAAGGGAAAGGCAAGAAACTATTTAAACTATTACTCTAAAAAACTCAGAGTTACAAGCACTCAGCAGTCAAAAAGCAGAGTTTTACTGCAACTACAGCCAGACCAGGTGATGCGGTAGTAATGACTGTGATTATTTATGTGCAGGAACTTTAAACAGTCTTGTGTGCGCTCTGAACCAGACAATGAGAATAACAAAGAATTCAGGGCATTGTTCCTATATCCTGCAATCCAGAATAACATCACACCCTGCTGCAATCCTCTTTTCCTCTCCCTCTTCCTCTCTCTCTTATCTGCTGGGGAAATGAAGCTCAATCACCTGCGGAGGAGCTGAGGGCGGCACTGGGGACTTTGCAATGCAAATGCCAGGTAATTACCCGAAAGCTAGGAGAGTGGAAGCACACGGATGAAAATAGAGCAGCCAGCGAGAGAGAGTGACGGAGAAAGAGAGCGATAGAAAGAGATGAACCAAGCGCAAGGTTCACATGCCTGTTGATGCAGGATGATTGGGGTGTTTTCAGGGTGTTGTAGGGATGTAGGAAGAGGGAAGGGGAGAAGGGGAGGAAGAAGTGAAGAGAACTACAGGAATGGATTGGATCTACAGAGGGTCCATGTTGTGGCTTAATTTCCTCCTGTGTGTGTCAATCTGAATCTGCAAACGTACAAATTCATTCTTCTTCTTCTAACAGATTAATTTCTATATCTCTAGTGGAACCCCCTCACCCCAAATATTTTTTTTTTGCACGTGTGCAGTGTACAGTTGTGGCTGCACTTGGATTTGTTTGTGCCTGAGTGCTTGTGTGCATGTAGGCATGTGTGTATGAGGGCCTGTGCACATGACTGTGTGCGCGCACTGTAATGGGCACTTGTGTAGGTCGTATACATATATGCATGTGGAGAGTGACTGCATATGTTTGGTGTGTGACTCGTGTGCAGTAGAAGAGGATTTAGTGAGCATGCCAGCTTGCAGCTGCTTGATTGTCAGTGAGTGAGAGCAAAGAGATGTGCAGATGTGAGTAAGTATCAAAGAGATTATGAAATGACCTGGAATTAAACACTGCAGTGCTTGGTATCATTGCATGTTAAGCCTTCTCTTTGACTAGGACATGGTTGGGAAGCAGACCTACGTACCTGGTTTACACAATTTTATTTAATAAGACAAAATACCTATTTGCAATTTGGTACGGGACTCCAAACATCTGATTGTTTGTCTGTTTGTTGAAGATATTACCAAGCAATAGTGTGACTCACAAACAGTTTGCACCTCAACTCAATAGCTGCCTCTGATTAACATCTAAACAGAACAGGAGACAGCCAACCAGAAATCTGTTTTGGCGATTTAGTGTAATTGTGGCTTTGCTAAAGTCTCACTTCACCTAATTAGAATAATAAATCATGCCGCCTCGTTCTTTTCAAAGGGCCCTCGATCGTCTCGTCGAGGCAGGTGGGATTGTGGGATAGTGTGAAAAAACAAAGGGTTTGATTGCTTTGCTGAACCTACAGTCAGTTAAAAGCAACATGGTGCTCTCTGGGGATTCATAGTAAAATGTAAAGCTGTGTCAATTCATAGACCAGAGGGGTAAAAAATGAACTTGACAAATTTTGATTCATATGCTGGCCCATGCTTGACTTCACTTGACATAAATCACTTGGCTCATTGGAAAATAGGGAGACGAGATGGGGGCCTGTTTGAATGACATGAAAGGCTGAGGCTGAGGCATGTTGGTACCTTTCTTCAGAGGTTATATATCTCAACTGCTTTCAACAGTTGTATGATGTGTCTTTGTAATTCAGTCAGGGTAAAAAGAAAGCACATCAGGACATAATAAAAATAACAGGTCTTAAAATTAATACAGCCTCAAGGTTGTCAGCCAGAAGGTCCTTGGTTTGAATCCACCATTTGGTTGGAACCTTTCTGTCATGGCTTGTGGGGGAAAGAAGGACCCAGCTGCGGGAGCAGATGTTAAAAGTTTAAAGCGTTTATTTGCACAAATCCAACAGAAAGTTTGGGGGGTTTATGTCCGGGTTTAGGTGAGGGGAACTGCGTGGGGCTCGTCTCCAGCAGTCCATAAGCCATAAGGACACTCAGAATCCCCGGCTCTGGTAGGGGCAATGATCTGGTGAGGACTGAAGATTTCCCATGGCTTAAATACCCATCATGTGAGCATTCAGGAAAACAGGTGAGTGATCAGTGATTGTCATCAGGTGTGCAGCTCACTGGTGGAAGAGGCTGGTCGGAGGGTGGAGTAAACGCCGAGCCTGCCCAAAAAGACAACACACCTACACAAACAACACACTGCCGGAGAATGCCAGCCCGGAGAGGGTGGGGACTATGACACTTTCTGTGTGGAGTTTGCATGTTTGCTCTTGGTACTCTGGCTTCCTCCCATGCGCCAAAGACATGCAGTTCGGTTAGGTTAATTGGTGATTCTAAATTGCTCATAGGTGCAAATGGTGATCTGTCTCTCTGTTGGCCTGGTGACCTGTCCAGGGTGTACCCTACCTCTCGCCCTATAGCAGCTGTGATTGGCTCCAGATCCCCTGTGACCCTGAAAAGGATATGCAGAAGAAAATGGATGGATGGACCTCAAATGAACTACAAAATGCAGAAGTATGTGTGTGAAAAACTGATTGAATAGCTTGTAGAACCACCTTTAGCAACTTGAAGTAATCAATTTCTGAATGACTTTTTCAGTCTCTCACATTGTTGTGGGGGAATTTTGGCCCATTCTTCTTTACAACATTGTAAGTTCTTTGATGCTTGCAGGCATTTGTTTATGCACAGACTTTGAATGGGTCATTGCAGCATCTTGACTCTTTTCTTTTCAGCCATGCTGTTGTAGATTTTCTGCTGTTCCATGACCCAGTTTCAGCCAAGTTTTAGCTGTCAGACAGATGGCCTCACATTTGCCTCTAGAATTCTTTGGTATGTAGAGGAGATCAATGACTGCGAGGTGCCCAGGTCCTGTGGTTGCAAAATAAGCCGAAATCCTCACCCCTCCTTCACCGTGCTTGACAGCTGCTATGAGGTGTTTGTGCTGATATTCTGTATTTGGTTTTCACCAAACATGGCACTATGCATGAAGTACAACTGAAGCCATGCTGCCATGTTCCTTTTAGAGATTAGAGGCTTTCTCCTGACCATCCTTCCAAATGAGACATACTTGTTAGTCTTTTTCTAACTGTACTGTTATGAACTTTGATATTTAAATGCTAACTGAGCTCTGTAGAGTCTGTGTTGCAGCTCTTGGGTTTTTTTGGAATTTTTTCTGACCTTGAGTTCAGTTTGCGGGGACATCCACTCCTTGGAAGATTGGCAGCTGTCTTGAATGTTTTCCACTTGTGAATAATCTTTCTCACTGTAGCATGATGGACTTCAAATTGTTTGGAAATGGCCATCCCAGATTGATAGGCAGCAATGATTGCTTCTCTAAGATCATTGCTGATGTCTTTCCTCCTTGGCACTGTGTTAACACACACCTGAATGCTCCAGACCAGCAAAACTGCCAAAACCTCTGTTTTTATAGGGGTAGCAGTACGGGTGTACTTAATTTTTTACACGCTGCTTCTGCAGTATGGCTTAAATTTTTGTTAATAAATAATGACGGTGTAGTTTTAAGAACTGCTAAAGATCTCATTATTTTTTGGTGCCCTTATACACGAAACCTTAGAATTGAAAGATGATGTGCTTTCTTTTTACCATGACTGGATAACCTCATCTCTCTCTCCTTTTCTCTGATTTCAGTGAACTTTACTGAAATGAAGGTCAAAGGCAAAAGCAGTAAACCTCATTAAAAAAATCCCCAGAAAGTTGATTCTGTGCATCTGGACGTAGCGTTTTCAGTGGGAAAAACTTACTCATTCACTCATCCAAGTCTCTTCTTCAGTCTGAAGTCCTGTGTGAAGTTTTCCTTACCTGCATGATTGAGTTTGCATCGACTCATTATAAAATGTCAGTTACTAATGTTATCTGTGCAGGTGATAAACTCCAACCATCAATTAATTTCATTGCTCATTAATTTTGAAATTATTGTAAAATTTTGTCAAAATGTCACGAGAAAGTAAGAAATGTTCATCACTGTGATGTTGTCAAATATCTTGACCAAAACAAAACCCCAAGATACTCAGATTGCTTCTGTGCACAGAAGACTGAAAAAAAAAGAAAAGAAAAATATTCATATTTTTTGGAGCTTGAACCATTTATTATTCTTACTACTACTTGCCTTTTAGTTAAATGCTCACTCACAGCTCATGCAATTACCAAAATACTTTTTTTAAAATTTTGATTTAATAATAATAATTTCAGCTTCACTAACAGGTGTCTTATCCTTTAATCAATATAAGACTATGCCGCATGGGAGCATAACAAAAATGTAGAAGCCAAGAAGTATTGCCAATGAATAATAAAATACTGCTTTCTTATTCATAAGTGTTCTCAGTCTTGACAGATGAAAGTGAATTTTTGTGGAGTGTGTTCTGTCAGCTCAGAAAACAACTATGAGAACTTTCCACAGTGAAGGAGAAAGTGCATCTCTGTCTAAACTGTCCCTGTTCAACAGTGATTACAAACTGTATGTACTCTTTCTCTCTTTTTTCGGTTGCTTTTCTTTCCCTCTCATTTGACAGTCACTATTCTGTAAACTCGGTCAGGATGTGCCTGTGCTTCTGGAGAGATAGTCTGGCAATTTGTAGCCTCTCTTTAGAGTCATCTAGCATATCATTTTATTGAGAGTTTTGCATTTGTTTTTTCAGTGGTTCAAATAATTAGATTTAATTTGCTCAGTGATTTTTTTTTTAAATTCATTGTAAAACATTTGTAGTCTAAGCCGTGCTTATGTTGTAAATCTGGAGCACTCCTGGAACTAAATATGCTATGGAGTATTAAAGGGATTGTTAGGGCCTAGATTTTATATTTAATAGCTCCCTCTCAAGCGATCATAAGCAGGTGCAGAAGCTCTCATCTTATTTGGGACTTTTTCTTAAAAACCCACCTGCACTCATCAGACTATTCTATATTGATCTCTTGATTTATTTATTTATTTTTGTCCCTTCAATAAAATCTAATGAATTTGTTGAGGGCTGTTCTGCTATTGTGGACTGGGGCAGAACCAAAGGGTGGCTAGAAAGGGGCTCGCATATACTCACAGAATTGGGGTGACTTTCATTAACTATTCTTTTTCTTGCAGAACTTTTTTTTGGGAACCATTTTTGTAGAGTGATTTTTTTCCCCCCCACATGTACATTTTAAAAATGCAGCTACCCTACTAACTATCTTATGAGATTTACCGGCATTTACAAATGAATAATTTTAACAACCATTACAGATTTTTTAGTTTTTGTTTCTGTTTGTGATTTATAAATTAAGGGTTATGTGAAAAAGTGTTATGGTGTACTCCTACGATGCAGCTGTGCCTGCATAATCAAATGAGTGACCAAAAAACAATTACTAATTTTCTCCTTTGCAAATGAGGTGCTTACATTTATCTAAATTAATAGCAGTAATAACTTCTGATCATTGAGCACTGTGGAGAGATGCAAGCAGAAGGAGAGGAAAAAGATAAGCACAGAGAAAGCAAGGGGTGATTTGAGTGTAGCTATGTAACACCAGTCCACTTCCTCTCCCTCTCACACTGGCGCTTCACCCATGCTAAGAGTGGCTGGACTAAGCTACTCTTGCCCTACATACAGCCTAAACAGCAGATTACTGGCTGTCCCTCTAATCCCATGCACCAGGGCATGTGCCACTGTCACCATGCACCAACCACCCAATCACCCTGCAGCCACCACTACAGTCCCTGCTGTTCTGTTAGCTCTGAAACCCCCACTTCAATCTATAATATCTTCTCGGTTTCTGTTTACAGTCAGTCATTTTGGATTTTTGGTTTTAGTTTTATCTGAAAAAGAAAAAAAAAAGCGCGAGGTAAGCAGAGATATCAAAATACATCATTTCAGTTGCTTCTCCCTCACTCGCTTTTCTCCCTGTCTTCCCTAGCAACACCCAGTCCCATTCTCATGCTCCCAGTGCCCCCCACCCCCTCCCAGTTTTAACCTCATCATGACCACCTGGCATGGGATAGCTTCCTTCAGTCACTCAGCCTCACCTAAACCACCAGGCCTGAGATTAGGGTTAATCTGGACCTTGTGTCATCCTATATCTATCCACCACCCCCACAGCCCCATTCTTTCCTCCCTCCCTTCCTCCCTCCTCTTTACCAAAGAGGCTTTGGTTTAAAATCCTTTATTGTGAACCCCCGCTCCCTTTGCAGTGTCTTTCTGCCTGCTGCCAACTGCAACTTTTCCTCCCGCACCACATCCTGAGCCAATCCTTAAACAGATACTGGTAGAACCTGTCCCCAAGCTATTCTGGTTATGAGATGCAAGCAAAGGATTTTTTCATTGTCTCTCCCTTCAGAATAAATTTGGAATTAGGCACAAACTGTCAAGTTTTGCACACACACTATGCTAAAACAAAATGCTTGCTTGGATATGTGTAAATGACAATGTGGTAATACAAAGCTATACGTAGAAAGCCTTATTTTAAAAAGACTTGCTGTGTGTTTGCATGTGTGTACTTGTTCATATGGACAAATGAATTAACTGAGATAGTAGCAAATTCATCGTCCACTGTCCTGTCCCAATCACGCAAACATTTAGCCAGCCATGCTCCTCTGTTCTTCTCACCCCGAGGACAGAGTGAAGACATGGAGGCCTGACTTGGATGAAGAGGCACCACAATGGTACAGAGAGCAAAGATGCATAGAGAAAGAAGACAAAAAGGGGAAAAGATACAAAGCACTAAAACCCCTTTCCTTTTTTTGTCTCCCGAAATAAATGGCAAATTCTCCCTCAAGCAAAGTCTCCTGTCTTGAGTTGAAAGGCCAGCAAAAAGCATTTGGAAGACAGATACTGGTAGAAAAGAAGAGTGAGAGGTAGGATAGCAGCGACAGATGTAGGCCAGTAAAAAAGGGACTTAATGTAAGGGGAAGAGAAAAACACCCTTGAGCATAAAAACTGCATAAGTTGGATGCTTTAATGATAAAACAGCATGAAGGATACACTCAAATGAAAGAAAGGTGCTGCGCTTATAATGTTAATGTCAAATTCCTTGTTTAATCATGAGCAGACAATTTACTGAGCACTGTTTAATTTGTTCTGATTACACAATGTGTGCTCATTTTTTAAAAAGAGAGAGTATATGTAACATAATGATTATTAAGAGAGATTATTTGTTTGATTAAACAGGCGATTCCTCAGCCCTCCAAGAGGCACTAAAACGCTCACTCACTCCCTCATACACACTATATTAACACAAACTCATATACAAATGATTTGAACTTGATGGCTTTATTATTTATATGGAGTCCTAGGTCAAAAGAGAAAGAGCTTCTAAATGGATTAGGAATGTGAAATCCCGGTACACAAGAAGGGAAATGCGGGAGCGACTGGTAGCGTGAGAGTGACTGATTAAAGGGGAGAGAACATGCTGAGAAAGGAAAAAGTCTTAGAGTAAGTGAAGAAGCGAAGAATGTTCAAACTGATTGTGCGAGAGTGCAAAACGTCCGCAGAGAGCACGAGAGAAAGAGCGGGCGATGTAGTTAATGGATGTAAATTAATTGCTGTCATGTGGATTCTGATCCCAATAAATCAGGGTCAGTGTGGTCTCCGGTGCCATCTCCTCATGGCTGGGCAAAGACACGAGGGAGCTTTGATCTGATACAGTGAGACGCAGAAGAAGGCACACACATATGCATGCATGCAAAGTCACAAAAACACACACACACAAAGAAAGCTATTTAAATGTAACACTTTCTGCCTCAACATGATGAACAAAAAAAATCTAAGAAATATGAATAAATGTGTTAATGAATGCAATTTATGAAGAAGATCAAATGGAACTTTTGCCATGAAGACGTACAAATTGCGACGGGCTATTATCTGAAATAAAATGATCAAAAGTAGTTGTATAATAAATGAAATTCTATTTAAATTAAATCATTAGTGAATCACTGCTGCTGTGTAATCTGCCTATATGTGATATTCTGGATTTTGAACCCTGTGCCATAAAAGCATTTATCGTGAGGTGCGCTGATAAATCTGCCTCAACTCCAAAGAAAATATGGATGCCAACTAGTGCAGACCTAACTGGTTTATAAATGCAATGAGGTCCAATGAATTAGCCATGGTTATTACTGAAAATTACCACTGTGCTTTCTGCTTGACTAGGCTGCAAAATTGATTTACCTTATTTCTCCAGTCTATGACCATCACAAAGACATCCTGTTATTATGAGGGCTATGAGTATTATTGTATGTGTTAATCAGGAAATATGTGAACCATGTATTTTAATTACAAATCATACAAGGGCAATTTTAATAACAAAAGCCTTAAAAAAAATAAAATAAAGCCTTGCCCATACATTAAAAGAACCTGCCACACACCAAATCACAATTCAGGAAAAAAACAAGCAAACAAAAAAACAAAAAGAAAAACAAAAACATCAATGCTGATGTTAACTTTTTCTTATTTTTTAAAAAATATATTCATTACCCTTTACAGTACAGAATGGCCCATAATATATACTGTACACTGTTTTCTTTGAAACTGTATGCCCCAAAGCAAATCACTCATGTTCAAACAATAATATCTCAACATGAGAGAAATGGTGCAAAATGGGAAGTAGGTCACATAGCAATTTATTTGACAAAAAGGGATGGGGGTGGGGAACTGGGGCATGGTGTATGCAGAGGCAGCAGCAAAAGGGAAGGTTTTTGGGAGCACAGATCAGATAGTGTGAGTTTGTATGTGCACACGGGTATATTTGTTTGAGAGTGGCTGAGCATGCACACGGTTGACCTGGAAGTTGCAAAGCAGTCGCAACCTGCTGAACGACTGTTTGGACAGTGAGGAATTTAAAAATCAAGGCTAGCAAATATTACACAAACACACGCCAGCATAAAAACACACTCACTCATCGGGGGCTCCACTGCCTACTCTAGTGAAATTGAAACTGATATCGAAGTCACTCGACCATATCAGTGCAACTGACACAGAGAGCGTCAGCAGCATTGATCAGCTGTCAGTGAACAGCCCAGCTGCCCCTGTCCCTACCCCTGACACGACAACACACGCACGCATACAACTGAGCTGTGTGTATCATAACTGATATCTAGAGAGCAAATACCCCAAATCCATATAACCTACTGTAAATACGTGTATTCCCCTGCACAGACACCCACACACTCGTAAGCTTTCCGACTTCTTCCTGATCCTGTTTAAATCCCATCATCACTGAACGTCACATCTGTATGATTTGCAAGTGCATGGAGGCCGTATACCTCCATGTTCCCTACTGACCTACATGATGCTAAATGCTACAGCTTGATAGCAGTACACTTAAGGACGGTGAAGATGCATTTGCTCGTTGACTTAACATCAGAAAGGTGTGTTATTGCTGAAAACCAGAATGACCATGTTTTTAACTTTAAAAAAATCAATAAAAAACGCTATGTTGTGATGTTCCAACATAAAAATAAATTCTAAATACAGGTGATAAATTGCAAATTCTTAGATTATTATTATTTTTTTAATAGCACATTTTCTGATATAACCACGAATCTGTGATTCTGAAATTTGATTTACATTTGATTTGTTTTACTGTCAGTAGCATTGCAATGTGCCACCTTCACCCTATCCTAAATAGATACATATAAAAAGAAAAAAAATTGTGTAATTCTGATAATAAATATTTTGAATATTTAGAACATTACTCATAAGAATTATTGTATTCAGGTGGTATGTAAATAATTCATATATACATACAAAAACTGGCGTATTACCTTTATATATTTGCATATTGAAAGACTATCTAATGTATATACTCTCAATACAAGACAATCTGCACAGACTGTGGGGAGGACCTGTAAAGCCACATTAACACATGAGAGAGGCTCTGGAGCACCAGTCTTTTCTAATGACTCGATAATCCGACCCAAATGCTGCCTGCTTGCTAATCTCTCCATCAGATTACCAAAGTAGGGACGAGCACTGCCTATTTGCCCCAGCCTGTCTCTCTATCTTCCTGCCTGTCTGTCTCTGACAGCTTGTCTCTTTGTATAATCACTTGTCTATTTCTCCTTGTGTTTCTCTGTATGATAAAAAATTCTTTGCTTGCCTCTCTATGATCCTGCTAGCTGTGTGGTTGTAAGGTTGCATGCCTGTTCGCCCGCTCTCATCCTCACATGTACAAGCCTTTAAAATGGAGGACGAGCTTGTAAGGACGTTAAAATGCAGTTACAGACGCAGTTACAAAATGCAGTTACTAAACAAACCTCATATTAAAAAAAACAAAACCGTGCACTATGGTATGACATGTATGAGATGTAATTGATGGCCATGAACATTAAGTTCAAGCCTTCATAAATTGATAGACATAAAATATGTGTATATTATCAAGTATATATTTGATACAAATTTTCCAGTGCATTCCACAAAAACATAAAACATATTTTTTTGTTAATGCTTCCAGTTAACTTTAACATATATTGCCATGTAAAATCCACCTCTTCATCTCTCTCAAACAGAAGGCCAAGCTGTCCTCCATTTGTGGCCAAACTATTGTTCTACCCCAGAGCTCCGCTGCAGTGTTATTGTGCATTCCATTAAACAAATGTAAACTAATGTCATGTTGGTCACACATTAACCAATCTAATCTATATATTTCCTTTAAAACAGTGACACAGTTTTTTTTTTGCCTGTTTTTTTTTTGGTTTTTTTTGCCTGCAAGGTTCGAGTTCATAAATCATCCTATGTCTGCCTCTATGAATGTGTACATCTGCGGTGTGTATGCAAGCGTCTGAGTTAGAGCGTGTTTGGATTGATGTGCGCCTCTGTCTAACATACTGTAGCTCAAACTGCCGTTGACAGTCTGAATAACTTCTGACTTTTAGCTTTTCACAAAATAACACTTGACGCAGCTAATGCTAACTGAACATGTCCTCGAATTATCCCCGTATATGTGGCAGTTTGGGCAGATTTAGTGACAGACTAGAGACAGATCATATTTTCCATGCAAAATATTATCTCAAATTCTAGACCATTTCACTCCATCAAGGTATGCAATTCTGTGTGATATTTAAAGCAGATATTTTACGCTTTTGCAGAAATGAAGATCAAAGGGTGTGGAGTAAATGTGTGTCAAATTGCTACTGCGGAGATGTGCAGCAGTTTAGCCTGCATGGTTTTGGTAATGCCTGACAAATATCACGCTGACAGCAGTGGCCAAACCATATGATTCATACTTCCAAGATTACTTTAAACTGCATCATTACGGATAACCAAACATATAGCAGGTAAGAGATCAGAATCTGATATATGATTTCTAATCAGCTAAGCTGCCCATATATTTACACTACATCCTGTTTGGTGTTTTATATTGTACAACAATTACTGCACTTTAAAAAATATATATTTGATATATATATTTTAAAAATTGTTTCACCCTACAAATGCAAAATTTTATTTACCTACTACATGTGGCACTGTATTGTGGCATAGCTCTAAATAAGCCTAAAAGGTGTTTGAATTAAGAATGACAGCCATTATTTAAAAAGAAAAAGTATAACACAATGGGACAAATCAAAACATGAATGCATAAAAAATATTCTCATACAGGCTGAATCTCTTCCCGCGTAGATGTGAAAGTTGTAGATGTCGACACATTTCAAAATAATGAGAAAGGTTAGGAGCGGGGGCTATTGGATTGAGCTAAGTGGTGAAGTGAGGCATGAGATGGCAAAGAGAAATGGAGGGCTGGAGGAAGAGAGAGATGGAAAAGGAGTGGTAATAAAAAAAGAGAGAGAGAGAGGTGGGTTTGGGTAGATTCAGTGCTGTTAGCGGACGAGTACCCGTGTGCATGTGCGCGTGTGTTTGATGGGGAGAAAGTGGAGGGGGGTAATGCTGTGGTTGTCCATTTCTCGGCATCAGCTGATGCCCATGGATGATGGAGTGGAGAAGGGTCAAGGGTCAAAGCCTTGCATTGTCAGCCTGGCCCTACTCTCCCATGGGCTTCCCTCCCTCTCTCTGCCCCCCTCTACCATCCATTCCCCGCTGCCTCCTGCACATTTACATACATTTATCAACACTATGCATCGCTCTGTTTTGTCAGTGAAGAGGTCGCGCTGCATGGCTTACTGGCTGCATTACCTCTGCAGTTGCTGCAGCTCATGCATTCCATCAAATCATATTTGCAAGCATTTTATATTGTGTCTACGCACTGGTGCGTGGCACGTAAGTGCATCTGCATGAAGCATCTATGTGCTGTGTATCTGGTCAAATTTGTGCATCTCTATGCACATCTGTGTGTGTGTGTGTGTGTGTGCGTGCATGCTTGTGTGTGTGTGTTAGGAGGACAAGACAAGGCCCCCATCCCCCCCCCTTCCCCAGTAGGCATACCCTCCTCGCCCTTCATACCCCCTCCCATTCCCATCACCCCCACACACACCTCCCCCACTTTGCCTGTGTAATCCCTGCCAGCTGGCCCTGTTGGCTAATCCCTCTGCACTGATCAGCTGGGCCACGCATCCAGTATGGGACAGGACAGGGACAGGGGCAGATAGGGGCGGGACACTCTATGTGTGTGTGTGTGTGTATGTGTGTGTGTGCGCGTGTGTGTGTGTCTGCATGTGTGTTTGTGAGCGTGTGTGTGTTAGGTGGGGGGTGGTGTCGACCAGAAAGCATAAATTGAAGCCCGTGCCTTCGCCGCGGCGCAGTGTGTCTGTGTGTGAGCCAGTTGCCTGTTCCTCCTCGTCCGTCCATCCCTTATCTCTTTCCTTCTCCTCCTTCTCCCTTGGATCCTTATACATATATACCTACCTGGCTTATATATGTATATTTTACATCTTGGGCTTTTTTGTCTTCCTTTTTGGTTTTGTCTTGAGCAGATCCAAATGGATTTTTTCTATTGGTGGTGACTGGGTAGAATTTAGCTGAGTTTCTTTTTTTTTCCTTCTACCCTCTCCTTTTTCCCTGACTGCATGTGTGACACCTGCCTGCCTCCCGTCCCTTCAGCCCCTTGTCTGCCATCCCACATCCTCTGTGTGACTGCTCCCCTGCTCTTCCCAACCCACAAGGACCTTCACAGGATGGAGCTGCGCAGGCACAGCTACAACTACAGCAACAGCAATCACAAAACCAGGACCAAGGACCTGAAGGAGGAAATACGCTGCACCTTCTTTGATATTTTTTGCTACGTCTTTAGAGAGGAAGGATATATTTGATCTGAAAAAAACAAACAAGCAAAAAAACCAAAAAAAAACAAACAAACAAAAAAAATGTTTTGTTGTGCTACAGCAGAATTCTATAAGCAAAAATAGAAAGGACCTGAGGGCAGTAGCCAAGAGTTGCAAAAAGAGTGATTTTACGTGTAACGCTATCAGTTTTTCTGGAGCGTCTTGTGTATTGGCAAAGAAGCTTAATTTTTCCTCTTACTCTTTTGCTTATTGCCAAACATATCTGTTCACTTTTCATTTAGTTACTTGCTTATATAGTTTTTAAATCGCAGGATGCGGAGTGTTGTTATTTAGATCCTGTTCTCCAGTCTGTACATAGCTATAGTTGCATGCGCAGAGCGCACAGAGAGAGAGAGAGAGAGAGAGAGAACAGTAGAAAAGAGATGGAGAGTGGGAGGGAGGGAGGGTAAGGGGGGAGATAACGACACAGCTTTACCAACTGTAATGAAGAACTGCTTGATCTGGTTAAACCGTACCAAGCTCTTAACCAGGAACAGTGGAGGCAGTGCTATGGTGAGGATAAGGCATAGCGGTGCATCGTAGCATGTTCTCATAAATATCTAGTCGTCGTCCTTTGTTTTGCTCTGAGGGGAAGATGGTCTGCAGGCATGGTAGCAATCAGGTAGCTGGGCTGCTGCTCTCTTTATGGTGCAACAAAGGTAGCTTTGCTCGCTCGCTCTATCTCCCTCCCTGTTTCTCTGTGCTCTCCTCTCTCTGTGGTGCTTTTAAATGATGTGGTGTGGTATGTGTATACAAATGTGTACACATATCTTTATGATGTGAATTCTGTTTTGATGATCATGAGATGTATTTTTTTTTTCATTCAGCTTTTATTGATTTATTTTTTTTTGCTGGAAACCCTCTCTTGCACAGCTATAACTGCATGCATGCATTTACACACTGTGGGCTGTTCAAATAGAACAGTCACAATGTCACCGGCTTGTATTGTGTATCTTTTTTTCCTGTTTTGTTCCTGTTGGAGAGTGCATGTTAGTGTGGGATTAGCATGCAACATACTTTGACGTGTAAAAGGACCGCATAGCAGCTTCTGAGCCTTCAGGTACAAGGAATCACAGGTGAGGAGAGTGGAATGACAAAGTCAAACAGGAATGGAGTGGAGAAATCCAAAACAGGATGTCATTTAAGACAGAGCAAGTGGCAGTATTTAGCAAATAGTGCACAAGTTGAAAATTGCTGTAGTGCATGCATGGTAAGTGACGGATCAGAACCGAGTATCAAAGTAGCTGGGAACAGTTTGGAAGTTTCGGTTTGAGCTCTTTGTGTTCACAGTGGACCTTGATTTAATTTCAATACAATTAAGGCACGCGGTGAATGCCAAGAGAGAAGCCACAGTCTTCGCTCACCTGAGAAAACAGTGTAAAGCCCCTCCAACGCAGGAAAGTGGGACTGGTAACTGCACAGATGGGTGTTTGATACAATCCTATGAGATTAGGAAGAGAATCAGGAGAGTAGGATTTAGGCAGAGTTACTGAACAGTGGCCTAAGACAAGTGTTCACATCAGTTAATACAAACCACAGAACATATATTTTTTTAGACATAGAGGAAAAACAGCAGAAATAAGGACACCATAATCACTGGGTGCCAATGTAAGTCTATACCAATTTACTTGTGTTCCTTAATATGAGGACAGACAGAGCTGTAGGCAGCCTACCAGTGTTGGTCCTTTGGCCAAATGGACAGAGGGATCACACTAGGGGGATTTGCCATGTGGTGACAGAGGGCCACTTCAAAGGTCTGTGCATTTCCGCATGAGTGTACACTTGCCCTATCTGAGTGAAAGATGAAAAACAGGATAAAAATGCTATAAGGGCAGAATGTGTTACTGGAAAATTATCACTTTAGGCCTATCATAAGCTGCAATAATCTCCTGAATCATTCTCATGCATGCCAATTTATTGTATTTCCACTGAAGCAATTTCCATTAATATCCATACTCTGAAAAAACAGTTATTTTTTAATTTTACTTTTACTCATTTACAATGATAGTTCTTTTGTTTGTGAGTTTCTGTGTCACACCTTTGTTTGTGTTTTTGTTCTTCAAAAAGTCTCAATAAAGACATCTTTTCATGACAACATTTCAGTTTGTACTATCTAGTATTTATTTTCAAAGTTAAAAAACAAAACATAGCAAATAAAGTAATTGAAATAATGATCTTCAGTTTGACTCCAACAATCACAGAGATGCGTCAGATGATTCGAGCTGTAAATCACTGTAGGCAATAAAGATGTGAGCTGACCTACATCTCAAATGATGGAGGCAGAATAGGCAAAAAAAAAATTGAATTTTTTTAATAGATTCATTCAAATTCTGTATACATTCATTTTGCTTAATTTTACTTACTGCTATAGCTATAATAGTCGTATGAATATTACTGTCTGTTCAAAATTTGACTCTGTGTGTTTAGTATAGGAAAAGTGGACAAACTCATCCCCCAAACATGCACCAGAGTAAGTACAAAATTTAGGCTGGAGCGATTTGAAGTTAAAAAAAAAAGAGACTTTTTTTTTTCAAGAGAATAATCTGCATCTGTTGTCAGTCTAAATGCATTGCACTGATATGCCAGTGAATAACAATTCATTATTAACCGTCATCTACACACAATTAGAGCGTGCACAGGGCAAGTGTGCCACATATGTTAAGACAGAGGTCATCAACTGTTTTCAGGCCCCTATGGCTGTCTACATATTATGCATTTTTCTTTAAACTCTCAATTCAATTGGGAGACTACGGGAGAAATGAGGGGGTACCACTCAATATGTTAACAGTGTGGAACCCCTGGCAAATGAGAGCAGGTGACCGCTTATAAAACCCCCTCATGTGGTAAAGACATTAATCATGATGGCTTCTTTTTTCATATATATATATATATATATATATATATATATATATATATATATATATATATATACACACACAACAGCCTTCAGTTATGAGGCCAAATAATGCTGATAAACTGATAATATCACAAGAGTGTCACAAAGAAACATTTCTATATTCTATAAAAAACATAAGTTTTTACATAATATACTTATGTTATCCATGCAGCAAAACAATTCTTGAATAATAAAATCTTATGCATCCATTTTGAAAACTACATGCAAAATATGATAAAGTGACTGACACTGCATCCAGTGAGGGCTAAGAACATAGAATGAATATGTGCATTATTCTTTTCTATTAGAAAGAAAACCGTCTATATATATGAGTTATATCAAGTGCCTTATTCTTTCAGCACTTCTTCTATTTTTACCTTCAGCTATGGGCAGGCTTTCTGAAACAAAATGCACAAAATCTAATTTAGTCATGTAAATAGAGGTCGGTTTGGCGACATGGTGAAGCGTCACTAATGGAAGAAAGAGATGGATGCCTTATGATAATGAGGGGAAAATAAAGCAGATCCATGACCTTGTAGTGCAACATGAACCCACCAACACAACGCATTAAAGTAGCTCTCTGACTGAACAATACTCTCCAACAGAAAATATTTAAACATTTTCCCTGTGTGAAAGATTTGCAGGGTCTAATGTTTGAAATGTTAAATAAATACCAGGCTGCAGGCCTATATCATATCATTTAATCAGATCACAAATCCACTGAATTGTTTTTGATACTTCTGTATTAACTGCTAAAATTGTATCTGAATCACAACGATAATGCAAGTACCTCTTGTGAATTTAATCAATATGTCGAATTTTAGCACATGGAAAAACACAAGAAGTCCTCCACCAACACACGCAGTCTTCATATCTGTAGGGGATTTTTTTCCCTTCTTTTCCTCTCTTCAGTACTTTATATTTCCACTTCCACCTCCTTCATGCATTTAGCTTCATATGCGCACTGAGGTGTGAGTGCTGACCCCCCCCCCCCGGTCCATTTCCCTTTCTTCTCCTCCACCACCGTCTCTGTAGCCTCTGTTTTATGGCCGCTCATTTGCATCCCAGGAGGGGCTAAAAGGCGTCCCCAGAGACGCGCAGATAAGGGTCACGGGAGATCCCCTCGAGGCAGCGTGTTTGCCACGCACCCTCCACGCAGACACGACACGTGCCGTCGCCCTCCCTCTCAACACCCGCGTATACACACACACACACATCCTTGCAGGCTACTTCTATCTTTGTACACACAGTTGTCTTGCACAGACCCTGCACTTTCGCCCCAAAGAGCAAAGGAAAGCTCGCACTGTTACCCTGTGTACTTACCTTATATATACACACATAGACAATATTTTTTTAAGCCCATCAATGAGTACATCGCAGTTGTGTTGTCTTTCAGTTTCTTAAAGCTTACCATGCAGTGTACAGGAAGGAGGGGTAGAACTGAAGCAGTCACCTCTTTAGACTTTAATTTAAGGCTTCTTTTAAATTAAAGGGGTGTATTGTTTTAATAGGCTACGGATTCTTTAACTAAATTAACAGATGCTGTAATTTCTTACACACGGCTGTACACAAAGCAGTGATAATTGAGTTTCTCGTTAGTAGCACACCATGCCTGCAGTGTTCGCAAATATACTGGCGTAAAGCCTACATAGGCTCTGAAAAAAATTGTTCAGTGGACGTGCTTTTGTTTTAGAAAAAGTCGACTTTTTTTGCATTGTGGCCGCTTCAATTGTGAATAAACAGGCTAAATTGTTTATTTATATTGTAACCCTGAGTGAGCTTTTCAATTTTAATGATACATTTGAAATTCTGTATCCTGCATTTCGTTTTTACCCGGACGTCGGCAGCATTTTAGGCCTTATAGAAAGATCAAATTAAACCAAAATGTTTATAGAGTATAGTACTATTTTTCAGATATGTTGCCATTTCTTTCTGTGACCAGACGTTTTTGACTAATTTAAAAAAAAAATGACAACCCCCCCACTGCCAAACAAAAACTAATTCAGAGTAAATAAAGATGCTGAAGGCCCTGATGCTCGAATCAGTTTCGTTAAACCATCAAGCTCAGGCTGAGGAACCCGCTCCTTCGTCACCATGCGCGGTCAGTAAACTGTTCTGTGTCGCCCTCTTGTGTTTGCTACGTTCAATGCAAGCAGGGTCGGGGAAGAAAATGGCGGATTGTATGTTGTACAGCTGCACATCACATTTCCTCAACTCAACTTCCGCCATGTCAGACAGTATGAGGACCCACATTGATCAAAGAGTACACAAAATCTGTCTAGAATTAAACATAATTGGGCTGCATTCACAGTGAAGAACAGATTGTAGTTATTTAGGCCAGTATTTGATACAAGCAGTGTCTGGCACACCAACAAATTGGGGAAAAAAGAAGAAAAACTGGTATTTCTGCCCACGTTGAGGACAAAGACACAGACAGGTTTAGATGTACAGGCCACCTCTGTGCTCCCCCCCCCCAAAAAAAAACCAAACAAACAAAGGGCCCACACATGACTTTGTGGAGCATCTTTATTATGCCACAAATAAAAGCCAGTAGTTCTGAAAGAGGACCTTGCGCTTTTTACTCACCAACAATGACATTCTGAAAATGGTTGAAGCTGATTGTGATATAGTATGTATGGTTGGCTGAGCAGAAACAGGAATCCGGGAGTGTGTAGGACAAAGACGGGTTTGGAAAGTAGAGAGGTAAGAAATTCATGGGTAGTACAGTGTGGATTGAAGCCTGGACAAGGGGGTGGGAGGTTTGGACAGGTTAAAGATGAAGACTAGCAGGAAAAACATTCATATATCCATATGAGAAAAGAAAAATGCACAGACATGCTGCACGACGAAAACTGCTTTCCAAACAAGGGGAATGCACACAGTTCTGCTTAATATACCACATTTATTACTTTTGAACTGATTAATAGAAAGAGTGGGGTCAAGGCCACTCGCATCACTGTCTTTAGAAAACGGAGGAAGGAGAGAAAACAAAAAGCAGCCCATAGCAACAATGAATCGACTTGTCCAAGAAAAAAAAAAAAGAAAAAAAAAGATGGTAAATTAAGTCCAAAGACTGTTAACAGAGGGCCCCAATTCTTTTTACCTTAAAAATTATACAGTGAGCAAGGCTCATCAACTTAACATTTCTTTCGCTTTCAAACTCTTAAACCCCTTCCCTACTTTCTTTTTTTTTTTGTTTTAGATC
The DNA here is from genome assembly GCA_024447675.2 of Pterophyllum scalare. Lineage (NCBI taxonomy): Eukaryota > Metazoa > Chordata > Actinopteri > Cichliformes > Cichlidae > Pterophyllum > Pterophyllum scalare. The sequence continues at coordinate 22,953 of JAMQGT020003160.1, read as the reverse complement.
CTCCTGACCCTACCACCCCATACATGCCATCCAACACACTGGAAAACAAAATGAAGGGCCTTTCTGAACATTTGCAGTCCTCTCAAACAAAAACATGGCAAGCATGTAAAGAGATTCTGGAGTGAGCGTAGTCGGCAACCGCCTACGATGAAAATCCACCGAGGAGGAAACTCTGCTGGGTCCTGGTTGAAGATTTGAACATCCTCAAATGACAGTTGTTTTGGAGGGGAGGGAAGGGTACAAAGAAAATGAGACAAACTGCCCATTTTTCACTTTGGGACACTATTATTAGTCAACACTACAATTTCTATTTGTGTTTGTGTGAGAATTACAGATCTGCTCTTGGACCATAAAAACAGAGACTGATCCTTTCATTTAAAAAAGGAAAAGGAAGAAGCAGCATACAAGGGGGGGGAAAGCATATGTAGTGGAATGGGGTGGGGCAAAAAAAAGATTTCACCTAAGGATGCTATGCATTTAGTTGTAGTCCTATGAATAATTGTTTCCTTTTCTTTTTACTACAAGTTCAAAGTAAGTCTTTAAAGTCAAAAGAAATCAAAGTCTTCATTTAGTTTTTCTGTCCTTTGTTAATTCTTCACCCCTATTAGAATTTCTTTAAGAGATCTGGATGTAACGATGTAATGGGGTAGACAGGGTTTTAAGGGGGCCATTGCAGTCTCTGACCAAAGAACCAGCTGTTACTTGACTCGTCCTTGGCGCTCCTAGAACATGAAAGAACAGTGTGTTACACATGGCAGAAATATACAAAATAATGACACTGCAAGAGATCCTTCCACTTTCTTTTGTTAAATGTGGACACCCACTTTGACATTTAATGGTTCAATTATACAACCAGGGCTCTTGTGTGCACATGGCAACCTAAACAGATGTGGGTTTAAGGAGGAAAAGCCAGATATCTCAGCAGTGTTACAAAATCAAAGTGTTACATAAACCAAAGTATCAACTACATGATGTCTCTGAAAAACCTCCAAGTAGCACAGAGTCAAAGTATGAAAATAGGTTGAATTACTTCAGAATATATTTACCTGAAGCCTGTAATGACTTCTGTTGCTTGGGTTGCTGGGATATGGCTCACTGCCTTGGACCTCCACCTGTCACAAGAAATGAAAACTGATCATAACTGAAGCATTTCAGATTCAAGAAGCCAGGTCTGTGTACAAAGATCATTCACAAGTTTGACCCAAAAGATTACTTGAAAAGCAGCATTCTGGTGAGAGCCTAGCAGTTTATCAGAAACCACCCGAGATGAGGCTCAACAGCTAAAATACAGATAATTCTGCATACAGATAAACAGATTATTATAAACAGATTAAAATTAGCTGTATCTAAATGTTTTTCTTCTCAAGCTGGCATAATAGAACAGTGTCCTGGATAAAGTATTTTTAAAAGGTTCACCTTTTCTATTCATCGTTATGCAATTAAGTCAGTTTTACTGCCCTCAATTAAGTGCCTGAGAATCAATTCAGGCTCTCAAGTCTGGGTGTAAATATTAAAACAAATGCTAGCATAATATTTTGTACATGTGGGATCACAAAATTAAAAAATGTCATATTTCTTACACAGAAACCTCAGAAGTGTCATTATGCTGCTGCAAAAATCATTAACTGCGTAACTGGAGTGCTACATTCAATTTTGTCGGTTTTGCTTGGCAGCAAGCGAAAAAGGAGATAAAGCCAGAGTACCCAATAAAATTTTATACAAACTAGACATTTTTAAAATGAGCAGCGCAACCAGCTCAACTGTTGGGAGTTCATGTATTCTGGCTTTTAGACACTGAACATTAGCCTCCAGGCAGCACATCTGCAAATTTAGCAAGCTACGTGTTCCCTTTAAAAACATACAACTATATTGGGGGCATTGTGTCAATAAATGCATCTATGTAATGCCAGTATGCAAAAAACACCAAAACAACAAGAGTCTGAGTTAAGAAAGGTTCCAAAGCAACACTGTTATATGGGTGCTTGTTTCATATGACTATAGTGGTGGCAGATGATGGTTCTTGTGGCTCTTTTGTTGACCAGTATCTGCTTGCCTTTTCACCATCCATTATTCTTCACAGACACTCTGTCTGAATTATCCACTCACTGGCCAAGTGGACTGATGATGGAGGATCCAACTAAAATAAACAACCTTGTGTTTCACACAGACTTTGGGTTCAGTATATTTCATTGAGATAAAGTATTACATTGAAGGCAAACTTTGACAAAGAACCAACAGTGTGGTCACAAGCTTTCACAGACTCATCCCCCAAACAAACCCCCCTAAAAAAAATCAAAATCTACAAGCATTTGGTGCTTGGCAGGTGTAATTTTTAGAAGCTGCATATGCTTATGTAGAGTTAGTGTTACAGACTGTCTCTACCTCTCTACAGCAATATTTTGAGTGCAAGCCATTTACCAAAAGAGAAAACACACAAGATAAAATAAGGGTTGGTGATATGGAGTCATTTCTTGCTTTACTACACCACCAAGTTTGTTTGCTAGTGCCAGTTTGTGGCCTAGTTGTGATCCAGTAGATACTGGTCAAATGAGTTGACAATGATGGGGAAAACGGCACAAGTTTTCCTCAACTTGATTAACATTTTTGAGCCATTTCCTCAACTCCAAAAGGCTCACAGTGGAAGACACAAAAAGTGTAGGAAAAGTTATGAGATTATATATTTTATATATAAATCACAGTGAAAACCACAATGTGTCTCACTGGGCTGAAATAGAAGCATGCAATTAGGCATTTTTCCTTTATTTTACTTTTTAGTTGCATAGAAAGCAATGTCATGTCACACTGGGTGTTCATCATAAAAGCATGAATCCTAATCTTCCTCTGTGTAAGGGACTGAGCTTACTGAATTAAGGTAGGCATCTGTTTAGCACTGAGTAGTCACCTAAAGACAAGGTATCTGTATCGACTGTATCAAGACTGATTAATCGGCACATCCCTAGTCAAAAAGTGTAAGATACCGAAGCCCAATTATGTACACCTGCTAAAACACAAAACATTTCATTATCAGTATAAAATTAAATGCACTTGATTTCCCCGATTTTGGTTGACATTCATTCTTGCTTTGTCATCTTCACGCTCAATGCAGCTTATTATCATAAATAAGACTACATCTCCCACAGCTTCAGCAGCACACAAGATACCATCAATAAAGCTGCTGATATTACACAACTGCACCACATAATATTTCTATTTTATAATTTCAGCTTTCCAAATATGCAAATATGTTTTCAGCTCCATCTATTAGTCTTTTAAGGCAGGGCATTACATATGAGTGATAAGTAGAACACATACCAGAGTTAAAAACTGGAAACAAAATTCACAAATTGTTCTACTGTATATACGCACATCAAAATCAAGCTTAACCCAACTGTAAATCCTTGCACCTTTACTGTTCTCCTTTGTAATGCATAAATCAATGTTGTACAGATACACACAGGCTTCAAACACTCTGCCTTTATCAAATTTAGAGCACACGTTTTTCCATTCATCTGTTTCACTCATCATTCACTTTATTCAACAGTAACTTTGTTACCTTTTTCACACACTCTTCTTCTTCCTGACGCTTCTCATAGTGAGAAAAGTCATCGAAGATGGAAGTGGTGTGTTTATATCCAGCGATGATCTTTAGCACCTGCCTGGCCTTGTCCAGTGGCACCTCCTGTGTGTCCCGAGAGTTGGTCACTGGCTTATTTTCGTTGTTCTCCAGTCGAATGTGCCTCAGCTGACTGTTGGGAACGTCCTTAACAAAGATCCAGCGCACATCAAAACGACCCTTCCACTTGTCCTGCGACCACACGCCAGCAGACGTGTTGTAGTCCACGGGTGAGCGCATCTCTGCTACACCACAGAAGTGACCACTCCCATTCACACTGAACAGAAGATAAAGTGGTCCTTTGCCACCCAGTGAACGGTAAGCTGTATCAAGCCTCTTGTTGCCATGCTCCGTGCTGCACCAGATGTTATACTTGATGGAGCGGTGAATGTCATCCTCAGAGTAGCTCTTGATGATAAACACCCTGCCCTGCTTGGGATTCCAGTCAAAGTCCTTCGGGTTATAGTTGTTGACCATACGCAACTTCTCTAAAACTGGGTGAGGCTCCGAAGGGACCCCAGGAACCACACCCACACCTGAAGAGGTGGGAGGTGACTGACCTGTACCACTCCCACTGGTATCCCCAAATCCATTGGCCCGATTCCGTGGTGGGACCCAGCGGGTAGGTTGAGAGGTTTGCTGCTGTTGGCTTGGTGGAGGAGGAGGACCCTGGGAGAGAGGAGGCTGGGGCATCTGAGCCATACCTGGCTGCCCAGTGGGTGAAAGCTGATGCTGACCCATCTGGGAAACAGGTGGAACCAGTTGTCCATTGCTCATTGGCATTTGTGGGTTCCCTACAGCAGTAGTTCCAAGCTGTGGGGAAGCCTGATTGGGTGGTTGCCCATTGCTGGGAATAGGGGGCACCTGCTGAGGAGTGGTGGCTTTAGGCATGGTGCCCTTGTTGTCCCAAGTGCCAATGTCCATGTTGTGTTTAATGGGCGGAGGTGGCAAATTGGCACCAGCCATGCCACCCTTAGTTTTAAGCTTGGGTTGGGGCTTGGCTGGCTTGCTGGCAATATCGGCCCAGGAGGCAGGTTTGGCAGGGGCGATTGAGACAGGAGGCATGCTAGGAGGTCCAACAGATGATACAGGGCCAAGGGGACCCCCACCAGGTAATCCAGAGCCAACCACCTTAGGCGCCAAGTCCCCATTACCACCAGGAGCAGCCCCACCGATCTTTAGCCCCGCCATGCCCTGATCCAGGCTGTTCATACCAGGTGCCTTGTTAAGGGGCTCGTTGGCAGCAGGTGCAAACGGGGACTGTCCATCAATCATGGCACCCCCAAGCGAGCTGGGAGCATAGGCATAGCTGCTGCTGTAGCCAGAGCTCTGTGGTGTCCCCGACTGTCCCTGAGAGCTGTTATTGCCCCATGCTGAGAAGTCGATGCCACTGGGGAAAAAGTTGAAGCCATGCTGACCTAGGAATGGGTTGCTCCCCAGGGGGCCTGGTTGGCCAAACATAGCGTCCGGGAGGTAGTGGGGTTCCCCATTGCTCAGCTGTCCATAGGAGGCCAGGTAAGGCATAGGAGGATCCCCACCTGTGGACCATGCTGCCTCATTTAGGGAGTAGGAAAATCCTATGGAGGGGCTGTAGTAGCTGGGCATGTATGAATCCGACATGGCCGTATAGGCATTGCTCTAAACAGAAAAAGAATTAGATTAGTGACAAGATGAAAAAGTTCTTTTCAATAGCATCCTTTTTCTTTAACGCAACTTAATTTGTAACATTAACAGTTAACAGCTTCCTTTGACATGTGTATAACTTGTTCTTGTACGTCCAGGAAGTCAGTCCACAGTAAATGTAAATAAAGTAATTGAACTGTCACTACACACCACAGACTGTAATAACAGGATTAACAATCCTCTTGTTATTCCTCCTTTAAACTCATCTGTGAATACACAGAACAGAACAATGAACTGCACCCCCCATAGTCTTAAAAAAGCATAAAGATAGTTATTCTGAGTGGACCAAAAAACAGGCTTCATTATTTTCCTCTATAGCCCACTTCACGGGTGTGTTACTTCACAAGGGAAAAGAACATTTGCCACAAAAGTACAGAAGTAAAATCCAAAGTGAATGAAAAGACAGTCAAAAGCACTAATTTCGGATGCACATTACTGTTCTTCGCAATCCAAAAGCAAGCAAGTACAAGCTAAATAAGCATTTTTTTTTAACAGGCTACCTTATAATGACAGTAAAAACAGCAGACACAGGGCTAAAAAGGGGTGTTAGTGATGCAGTAACTAGTATATAGTTGCTCTGATATGCACAATCATAAAAATTGTGGTGGATGCAAGAGATAGGATATCAGCTGATATCACTACATCACAATTTTAACTCCCTTAAAGATGATTAAAAAAAATTAACTGAAAAGAAAGGAAGACTGGATATGCCTATCACTGATTTGAAAAATAAAATACACACTGGACAAACACTGATTAAAGGCTCACCTGTCTGGCCTGGGTATTCAGGTAAGGCTCAAATTCATCGTCATTCAAAGTATCCTTTTGGGTCACAGCTCCGTTTTGCACTGAAAAGGAAACAACACCGATGTCAACAGGTCTGTGTCACTCCAGAGGTGCAAGGGGTAAGACATTATATCAAGTAATTAACAACAGCATCAAAACCACTTGTTACACAACAAAACCACTCCTTGGAATTATCACAAGAAAGAGAAAAGCGGAAAATAACTGTTCAGTATGCGTCAGATTACCCAGTATGCTCAATGCTTTGAATCAGACGTAGGAAAAATTAAATGCACTACAGCACTGAATAAATTCCCGCAGCAACAGAGGAATTAAAATTTAGGCTAGATCACACCAACATCACTTCGAAAGCAAATTTAATGCATGTTAAAATGAAGGTAGACCAGTAGTGCGTGGTACCCCCTCCCCCGAGCTAATGATGAGCGCTCTCTGTTACAGGTGACGTTCGTGTGCTGGAAAACACGAGGTTGTCAGAGCTTTTTGGGAAAAGAAAGAAAAGCAATAATGTACAAATAAAGTGTTCAATGTGTATAGTCAACATTAGAGTATGAAAGCACAATGACGGGAAAGCGCTGGGCCATTTCTGACACAGGAAAAGCATGTCGGAAGACGTGTCATTTTGGTTAACCAGCAACCAGCTAACGTTAGCACGCTAGCGTCTCCATGTTAACGAGCGCCAAGAGTCCTTTCAACTTGACGGACTTGGCTAACATTAGCCAGGTGGCCAGCGTGCTGTAGGGTGGCACCTGTAGCTTAAGATAACAAAAATGTTTTATAGTGGCTGATAATGAGAGACTGAGCAGTAAAAAATGTTTTTCCACGCATGCTGACACTACAAAAAGCATTAAAACTAGAACCAGGAAAAAGATGCTCATGTGTATCATGTTGCCATTTAACATTAGCCACTCCGGAGACGGCTAGCCTGAAGCTACCAGTGGGAATCTGTGCGATTTCAGGGGTGTAACGGACACTCAAGATTGGTTTGGTTAAGGCCGGAAAATGCCCCCTTGGAAACACAGTATCGTTTAGCGTTTCATTCACATGTTAAATTATATGAAAACCTTTAAGGCATGGACACAGAGGCCCGTTTTCCAAGAAGCTAGTAGGAAGCCAGCTATCGCATTCGCGCACGCAAGATTTTCTAAGCAAACCGCACATAAAGATCCGCATTCTCCCAAAACCTAAGCTGATAACGTTAGATAATGCGTGTTCTTACCTTTATTAGCTTGGCCTTTCGGTCTCTGGATTGGGTCCAGGTGATTCATGAAGGTTTGATTTATGAGAAGAGAGGAAGGGGAAAAAAATAGATGAAGAGATATATTTTCAGCAGTCAGTTCCTTTAGCAGGTGGTCAGGCCTACTGCACTACTGAGCCGCTGCCTCTGAGCTAAGCTATCCTCGCTAGCCCGTCGCGATGCTGAGAAATTTGGCCCTCGTAAATGTTCAGAAAATACCTCTCTTTACCTGTTCAAGAAGGCTGCTGGCTGACATGTCTTTCCCCCCGGAGCCTGTGTAACTGTATTTACTCCTAAATAAAAGCGGCAGGGTGAAAAAATTGTCAAGCTATTGAAGAGTTTCAGCCAAGCACCCTTATCTCTCTACAGAGCCTGGTTCTACACAATGGCGGGCTGCAGTTTGCTTGACAGACTCCTCAACATGGCTGGGCGGCCCTCGTCTACCCACGATGGTATTTATTTACAAAAAACGTGCGCCCCCCATTGGTGTGGAGGAGTCAGGGGGCTACTTCAGCCTCTGATTTTTCATAGTAACGCATCAACATCTTTGAGATATTTGGGTTATTAAATTATTACAAAAACACTGTATGATGTTAATACAATTGCTGCCAATACAGGGTCATTTGTGGTTAAAATATTACGCATTTAAAACCATGTAATCTTGTTAACTGATGTTTTTGGGGGTTTTTTTTGTTAAAAATAATATAGGCAAAGTGGTTTACATTGCAGGGGTCAGACCTTAAATACAGGTAAAAATCACTGTATGTGACTGTGATTGATTCATGACTTACATCAGTACCTAGAAAGTCTGCATTTGTAGTTGTTTCCAGACAGTCTGCTTCATAAACTGAATTTAATATCAGCGTTAAGAGAAAATGGATGGATGGATGGCATTTAGATAACTTGTTATATAATTGTTGCAAACCCAGGAGTGTATTTTTAATGTGCCCTGCTGACACAGTCGCACCTTTAAATAATTTTCATGTTGTTCTTGCTTTTCAGTAATGCTTTCCAAATCAATAGAGTGGCTTGCCCAAGAGTCAGCGTTGTGGGTTGCAAGATTATGTGTTTCTGCAAAGAAACCCCCAACCTGCTCCAGGGGAGCTGCTATGTGGGTAACAAGCCAGAAGTCTGTGATTTTACAGGCTGCAGTTATAAATGAATGCAGTTGTGATTCTAGAGTTTGTTGGGATCTCAGGCAAAAATTCAGAGGAGCCCCTTCAATCAGTGTTCATCACCTTTATGTTGTAAATAATCTGACATCAACAAAAAAAAATTGTGCTCTTGACTCGGTCACGTCACAGCCACCACAGCTGGACACACTTGGCTGCTCTGCCAGCTTAGTTAACTAATGTTAAATGTCAAAGTGAAAAAAAGAAATACTGCGATGCTAGTGGAAGTTAGATTATTCAAGTCTCTCTCTCCCTCAAAGTTAAGGCTAGACTGGAAACATATTTAATTTTTGCTATCTGCTCCACTCACCACTCACTCCAAGAAGTTTAACTCCTCTTCACTTTTGTTTGTCTTTTGTTCTTGTCAGTAGGCTTGTTTAATCTGAACGATGCTGGCCACTTGGAACAAAATAAATGGAGTCAAGGGGAACCCCACTACTGTCATTGCATACTTTGCACACTGCCATTGCTGTAGTTTAAAGTTTGTCAGTCCTCAGGGGACTTTCTTTCTTTCTTTCTTTCTTTCTTTCTTTCTTTCTTTCTTTCTTTCTTTCTTTCTCACCCACTAGCGTTGTTTCACAGTATAATACTCCAAGAAGAGCACTTGCCATTTCATGCTCTTGCCACAAGATGGACACCTAGTCACAATCGTGAATTTCTGGTTTAGTTCAGGCAGCAAAATCAAGATTTCTTGCTGTGTGGCAAGAGCAAGAAATGCAATCTGTACTGTTCCTCTGTTTCTCTTCCTATGAATCACATTAGAAAGGTATTTTGCTCATTTACACATGCATAAAAGGCATTTCATTAGTCGATCCTTTTTTGGGAGTTAACCAAAAACTCTGTTCCTAAAGGGCTAATCATTTGTTTGAGGTTGACCATGCAAGCCTTGGTGATTCTCACACTAATTGCAAGTTTATCTATACTGACATGGCCTCAGCTTGTGAGTCTTTTATAAATTCATTAAGAATATACCTGCCCATTCAGCATCTCATTCATTTACCATCTCAAGACCAATGCTAGATTTAGTCTAATTTTCATATATGTACTATAAACTTTAATCATCTCAAACACATGGTATTATCTACAGTCATTTATATTACCAGCTCTCTAATATTCACTTTCTAAAGTTAACATCATGCAGAGCACTTGGGTGAAATGGTGACCCCTCCACCCCAAGCTACTGTATGTGGCATGTGACTAAATTGCACCTAAGAAGGCATGACATGGGGCCAGGAATAACCCCATCCTTGCAGCCACACAAACACAGCACACACATCATAACTCTGCAGGGGAGAATAAAATGGTGAAGCTTACACACTTTTCTTAGCAAGAAGGTGGTATTTTATTAAATCACATGCAAAACACAGACAATGTGAATTATGGTCCAAGAGCTATTCTAAAAACCATTACTCCAGAGACAAAGCAGTGTGGATAAGTGTTGAAGTATGGGATACAAAACTGACTTTACTCAGTGTATGAATAACAAATGCAAATAGGAATGACAAACCAGTAGCAGTGACAAGACATTTGACTTGTGAAACACACCTAGGACAGTAGCATGGCATGCATGTATCATATTCCGCCTTTCAACTCTCAATCATTTTTGGGTGCTTGACTTTTTTTTTTCCCTGGGGCTTGTTGACTGGTGCGGATTGGACAGGTGGCATAGCATGGAGAAGAGTTGGCTGCTTACCAGCCAATAAAAATAGCTGTGGTCTCCATGATGTCACCGGTGAGTAAATCATTGCTCCTGAGTGTAGAGAGAGGAGACATAAAATGATGAAATGAATGCAGATTTGTGTGTTCAAAGACAGAGTGAGGGTTGTTTGTCTACATGGGTTTTTTTTCCTGATTTTTTCCTAAAGTTTGTGTACTTGTTTTTACACCAAAGTTTTCTTTGTGTAACTCTCTGCATGTATTCTTTATGATTTTGTCATAGCTGCATGTTCAGATGCATCTTTATACACCCAGGAAGATGTTAAAGCAAGAGCAAGGCAAGGCCACTGCATTAACCATGCCTACCACTGGCAACACTGCCATCTTCAGCCAGTCACACTGGCTGCAGTTGCTAGAAAGGGTGTACAAACTAAAGCTGGAGTCTGATCTCACTCCCATACCTGGCATTCTAAAGCCACAACACCATGCTGCTGATGAGGAACCTGATCGGTCGTAAATCTTCCCTGTTTGACCATGTGACACGCCAAATTTGTGATTCTGCCCTCTGCCCACCCTCCGCATTGCATTCCCTCTACCCCCTGCCACCAGAATTGCCCTTCTAACTGCAGGCCTTGCTGGCACCCTGAAGCAGGAATGTCAGGCAGGAAGGTGACAATCCCACATGTCCAGATGAGTGGTTCTGTGTGCATCTTTCTTGTGTTTGTATGTTTTCCTTTGGCTTTACTGTATATCTGTTCGTGCTTATAAGCAAGTATGTGAATTTGTACTTTTGTGTGTCTCGCTCCAGTGACCCATGTGAGTATGTGGCAGCAAAACAGTCTCAGCAATAGGATGTTAGGAATGTAGCACTTGTTAGGCTCTCTGAGGATGCTGTTAATTCACATTCTATCCATTTTATAAGGTCAGCCTTCAATACAATTGAGCATATTTACTTAGGAAGTGTTGTACTTGTTGCACAATTGACTTCCCAATCATAATGAAATTTTATACTCTGTCGATGTATCACAGCTTTGTTTAATACACATTTTTCAAAAGAAAATTTTCTATTATCTGTCTCCTTTATATAAATAACCAATGATTTTGCATATTTTAGAGCATTCATTCCTAGAAACAGGCAAAAACATTATTGTTGACCTCTTTTCAAAACAAACAGCACTGGTATTATTGCATGAATAAGAAAGTAATTCATGACCATGTTAATTAGTGCTGGAGGTAGCTGGAGCCTATCCCAGCTGTCATAGGGCGAGAGGCAGGGTGCACCTTATACAGGTCACCAGCCTGTGGCAGGGCCCACACGGAAAGACAGACAACCATTCACACCTATGGGCAATTTAGAATAATCAGTTAACCTAACTCCATTAAGTGCATGTCTTTGGAGTGTGAGAGGAAACCAGAGTACCTGGAGAAAACCCACCCAGACACGGGGAGAACATGCAAACTCCACACAGAAAGGCCTTGGCTGTGAGGCAGCAGTGCTAACCACAGTGCTAACCACCATGCCACTATGCTGCCCCATTTCCTGAATATATTTTAAGAAATATAGGAAAAATATAGAAAAACAACAAACAAACAAACAAGAAATAAAAAGACAAAACCTACATCCAGTGTCAAAATGTTTCAAAATCACAAATGATGTCTTATCTCTATTTGAGCAGAATACACAATGAGTGCTTTCAACCACATTAAAGCCTAACTGTGACAGACTGAAAACCTGTTTATGCAACAGAATGTTTTGTGTGAAGTCTTTGATCTTAATCTTAATGAATTGTTCCAATTTGATCTTTTTTTTTTTTTAAATTGTAGGCTACTGAACCCGAGGACATCCTCAAAGGCAATAAAATACATTACTGTAAAGACGGCTGCAGAAAATGCACATTTATACTTACCTAACTTCTAGATTCAAACTCTGGAAACTTGGGCCCCCAGTGGCCTGTGGGGGACAATGAGGAGGTTGTTTAAGGAAGAAAATAGCTGCACACTTGCACATTCTATCAAACAGGATTTATCACCAACATTTGTGTAGAAGGTTGAATGAGCCAGACCTGTCCATATGTGGCCCTTTGTGTGTGTGTGTGTCTCAGTGTCTGTCTTTCTGATGACACTTGGTGATGATTTTGAACAGCTGAGATGAGTTTGTGAACTGGACAGCGGGGCAGCTGTACATCTCTGTCTTGGACATATACACACACGCACACACAGATGCACATACACATTGAGGCATATAAACAACAGTGGAATCCTGAGGGGCCAACCCCCTCTGGACCAAGCCACACTGAGACCTTAATAAAGGACTTGTTGTTTCAGGAGGTAGGTTATATGGTTTCAGGTTCATATTGCAAGCCCCACTTTACAGACCATCACCATATGCTCACTGATCACATTTTCCTCGACGGCATTTACATCTTAATAAACTTTATATTCTGTCTGACAGTTTAACTTCAGTGATTGTATAAAGACAGCAGTACAGAGAGTATGTGCAATTATTACTTTAATTTCTAGCGCAGAGTATAAACTATTAATGGCGGTATTGCAATTTGAATAGTGGTCTAAATAAAACCTAGTTGCCATTACTACCTCAGCTGGTCTGCAAATCTCAGCCAATGAGAGACTTTGCCTGGTCAGACCTCTTTTAAGAGAGGCGGGACTTAAATGTGCTGAGGGGTCACAAGGAGTGATGTAACCTGTGTTTATTTTCAGCATATACAAGTAAATATAGACACCACCAAACACATTTCCCCTCAGAAACACACACAAGGGATATTAAAGACTCTTTCACATACTGTTCTTTACATGCAAAGAGTTTGGCATGCACTACTGAGTATCACTGACAAAAACACATGAAGCAACTGACTAAATTTTGGATTTTGGGACCAATGCCATGCTTCTGCAAGCTGGTTCTCTCTTGCCTTCTTCCTAGTTTGGTCACTTGATGACAAATGTGGCCACATGTATGTGCGCACACACTCAGCAGCGCTCTCTTATACACGCAATCACAAATGTGCACAGGGGTTGGCTGTGGCTGGGGAAGACAGGGTGATTAAATAGAGATAAGGTGTGTGTATCACTAGGGAAGACAAGTGGGGAGGGGGGGCAGAGACCGAAAGAGAGACCGAGATAGAGAAATTTAGTCATAGCCATTAATACTAATAGTGGCCTCCCTTCCCTTCCGTCAGCTGCAGCTGTTGATCACGCTGGTGTAACAGTGAGCTTTCTAGCATTGCATCACTCTCTTTCTCCTTGACTCCTGTGCTGTCCTGCATTACATTACCCTGCATGCACATGGATCTAGTAGCCCATATTCCACAACTTGCTGCAAGGGCAATGGACTGAAGTAGGGTTAATGCCCAAAAAAGGTTACTAAAATACTTATTGTATGTTTCAGAAAGTGATATTTAGTTGCTCTCTTGGGATTATATACAATGCAGCACTGTGCAATATGGAGTATTATATCACAAAGCTATGCTGCAAATAATAATAATAGTAATAATTCCAGACTAAGGAAACAGAGAGAACTTATATATTTTAGCTTATCCTCCGCTATTTAAGAGCATGCTCGATCAATTAGCATGCCAATAACTTGGCACCAGTTATTCACAGTATGTATGATGTATGCATAGCAAGATGTCGGTCATGTTCTGCATCTAGAGAACGCAGCAGAGGGACGATGTAACTTCCCAAGGAGCTCGTCCACTAGCATACATCAGAGACATTCCACCTCATCTGACACTCGTCCATGGAATTCTGCAAACTTTCCACACTATTCTCCCAGGCATTCTGAAGTGCCTGTCAAAAAGACTGGCATGCCTAAACATCAGGCACCTGTAAACACTTAAAACAAGTGAAAGAGGCTGCACTTTTTGGAAAAAGTGTTCTTCAGGTTGAATGTTTTCTGTTTCTTATTTGTACTCGGGCACAATAAATTCAGTGCTCCCGCGGTGTTTGTTTTTGTCTATGTGCATGTTTGTGTGTGTGAAAATATCTTTTTGTTTGCACTGCTGATAGGTGATAATTTGCCATAGATTTGTGCAGAGTCCCTTTCTCCTCTATGTTGGTATGACCAGTGTATGCAACCTATAGTTGACACCTATGTGTCATTCTGGGAACCCACTAAATACTTCAGATGACTTGAGGGTTTACTTGGCAACCAATAGCTGTTTTAAGACCATGGATACACTTTCGGTCTGGACTGAGCACAAAGTTTTCAAGTATCCAAAGTACACGGAGAGGAATAAAAAAAGTCACTGAATCGCATGTATCATGTGCTCATTGTTGTGTGCCTAGTTTAAAGCTCAATGACTTCATCCAAATCTATTTGTGTAACTGGATGACATTCCATTTAACTCTTTTTTACACCAGGATTATGATGGTGTGGAGCCCTAATGAGTACAGTGTGTTTTCACTCTTTCCCATTCTTTGAATGTTGTATTCACAAATATTGACATAATTTATGCCTGGATCTTTTGAACTGGCTTTACATAATTACAGCCTTCAGGCAGTTAACTTCAATAGTACGTCAAATTTGCTCGAAAGCAATCAGATATTGCGTAGTGGCGCGAGTGGGAGTCTTAATGTTGGGGATGTGTGGTGTTGAGGGCTGGTAAAGGTGGGAGGGGTTGACACAAAGATGTACAGGACAGGACACCCTCATGCTTGCTCCATAAACCTCTCCACATTTTGCTACCGCAGCTGTGTGGCGCACGCGAAGGAAGCGGAGAGGTGCGCTCCTTCTGGAGTGACCGTGTCGAGTCTGGAACGGGCTGTTGTACACTGATCGGCGATTAACAAGCGAATTTCTCTCCGACGAAAACGGAATGTTGTCGCTCTCTCTCACTAAGGTCGGTTTCAACAGTGCACTGAAGACATCGCTCATTTACCATGAGCTGTTTGGATGTTATGTACCCAGCCTATGGACATTACGCACCGTACGCACCGACTGCTCCTGCTTTTATCAGTAACTTCCAGGTAGGAAATGAGCACCATGTGTGAACGTTCCTGTGATAGATGTCATAGATTTGTGCAGAGTCCCTTTCTCAAATATCAGACCTTCCAAGTATAATGAGATTATTGTTCAGGTAGTTAACAGCTAGGCTAGTGTATGCAGCTTGTGCGTAAAAAAAAAAAAGAAAAGAAAAAAACGATTGAAAAAGTTTTTTTTTAAAGTTTGTGATTCAAGTATTAGTTTGATTTATTGAAATTTTTTTCTTTATTTCTGTATTTGTTACACCAAGCACAGAAGCCATTCTGCACCCTCGCACGCACATACAGAGTACACATACCAGTGCTGCCTCATACAAAGAAGAGCATCATGTCAAAATGTCTCATAGTCAGATCCAGAACTGTGCGCTGCAACACCTGTCTCAACCCTCTCCCTGTTCTTCCTCTGCCTGTCCTCTAACACTGTGCCAGGCTCCCACAGGTCTGAACAACACTTCGCCTCATTGCCGGGTTTTTATGGACACTCCCAGCGGCCCCGAGGGGATGTCTGGGGGCCCAGGCACTGGAGGATCGACTTCCTCCTCATCTTCATCCAGCTCTTCTTCCTCCTACACGTCTGCGACTTCAAGGCCAGAGGAAGGCCCCAAAGAGAAGCAGGAAGCTCCCGAGGCAGAGTACCTAACTTCTCGCTGTGTCCTCTTCACCTACTACCAGGGAGACATCAGCAGCGTTGTGGACGAACACTTCTCCAGGGCCCTCAGCTCCTATATGGATGGAGAGGGCAAACGGCGGGCACCAGAACATCAGGGAACAGGTAAATTTTAAAGTCCATAAAAAAAAAAGTTTGATACAAATAAAGGTGAACACCTGTCCTTGTACCAGTAACACAAAGTCACAGTGCCTGTGTGGTGAACTTAAAGAAAATGAGAAAAAACAAAAAACCCAAAACAAAACAACTTTGTTACTCAGACGTATTATAAACAGAAATTTTATGCAGTGTATGAACACAAAAAAAAGTAACCCCAATGTCCCCCCCCCCCAAAAAAAAATCTTTAATCAACTAATTCCTTGTCTATTTTTTGGTGTGCTTACATGAAGATTGTGGGTTTTCTCCTTCACTTAATTCTTCACCTCCCATGTATGCAGGGAAGCACAGGTGCCAAATTTGTCACAGTTGAGACATCTTGCATGAGTTTTTGAGGCCACACAGGGTGTGCTGACAGCTCTGCAGAGTGCAGCAGAGTGTCACACAGGTGATTTGATCAAATGAAGGGCTTATTTGTTTAAAAAAGTTGTCCCTGAAAAGGTCAGGGCATAGGGTCATGAAGGTTAGGAGCAGTTGGAAATCGAATGTGTCTTGACTCCGCTAGGCTAAAAGGTTAAAAAAAAAAAGGCTTGAGAAACTCAGCACACTCTCAGGTATTGTTGGTTTTAGGGGTGAAAAAAAAATCACAAATCCAGAGATTGTTGGCTGGCTACAAGTCTAAATATGACACTATCTGTGCTGTATGTTTTGGCAAGTTTATCACCATCAGATGCTATGGAACTATGAGTTTATTGTGGGTCACGTTAATATCAAGTACAAGATCATCCATATCTGTCACCCAGAAAAACCTAAAAAAAAAAGAAGCTCAAATTAGTGTTCATTTCTTGTTTTTACAGTCTGAAATCTGATTGCACCACAATGCAAAGAAAAACTGGCCATTTGAATCTTTTAAAGATGCCAATGTCTGTTTCTACCAGCAGCTTGAAGATATCTTCTGGATATCCATGTAGGGCCTAAAGCCTCTACTCACTCTGTTGCTCTGTCGGTTTTAGTCTCTTTCCTTGTTGAGTCGGACGTCTTCATTTCAGCACCAGTGCACGCTCCCTGCCTCACAACAGATGCTATGTTTATACATGACCGTAAGCGCACAGCCCCGCCGCGGTATCCCCTTCAAACGTCTCCATGGCTGCCATTCTGTCTCCTGCTTCAGCTCTTGCCCCACAATGGTTGCTCAGTCAGTTGCCCACCTGCCAGTCAGATTTATATATGTTGTGGTCATTGTGATATGGGCAGTGGGAAACACTGCCACTTGGGGTGATGCATAGTGTATTTTGTCAGATAAATATCTCCAGAGAAAATTATACAGCTAAAAACACATAACGGCTTGCTGACATTCTGTCAAGGGCAAGGCGGCGGGGGGGGGGGGCAGAGAAAACAACAGGTGGGGGTGCAGAAGACTGAAGAGAGGGTTGGCGGGTGCTAGCACAGGGCCAGGATTGCTTATGGAGTGTGTGTGTGTATGTCTATGTGTGCTTGAGTGTGTTGTGAGACTTTCAAAAGTAGTGGGCTGACAGTAGAGTGAGAGATGTCACCATAGCAAGTGATTTAAGACCCTGTGAGTCTTGGGCTCGCTCCAGGTCAGAACGCCTGCCTTATATAGAATTCCAGGGTATAGGGACATCGTGTTTTCTACCTTTCTCTTTAGCTCTCACTCCCTCTGTCTGCTCAAACGTGGTTGTGTTTATTTCTGTGTCTTGTTGGAGCTAGGACAGTGTGATAGTATGATCCAACTGGGAAGTTATCTGGGCCAGAGGGTGTAGCAGTCATATGAGTGACAGCTATGTTTTAGTATGTGTTGCTCCTCCTGTGCAGTTCCAGTCTTTCCATTTGCCTCTATAAATCAATTCAATTCACTACACAGTTGCGCAGCAGTTCATAACTTGGCCTAAATTTGACTGTTGTGTCTCTTCCTACCCCTTCTCTTTTGTCTCTTCGTTCATTAGATACCCCGTCACCTAGCAGTAGGCGAAGCTTCCCCCATCCTTCTGGGACAGCAACTACTCCTCACCTCAGAGTCGCTCCCACTGTGAGACTGGTGCACCTTCCTATTCCATGGACCCATATGCATCAGGGTTACACCCCAGCCTGCAGCACCCACACGCTCATCCTCACCCACACGCCCATCCTCACTCTCACCCTCACCCACCAGAAAGCTGGGGATATCCTCAAGCCCAAGCCTATGGGCCCCCACGGCCTCTCCATGAACTGTATTCACCATCAGCTTTGGAGCCCCACTACGGGCCCCTACTCATGCCCACTGTGAGGCCACCTCATCTCCCAACCTTGCCAAGTCACTATGAAGTGAGCAAGCTGGAGCCCACTACCTCATGGCCCAGTCTGCTTCCCCCAGGAGATGTCAGCCAGACTTTGGCACTTAACATGGATGCAGGTAACCACTCAACCATATGAGGCTTTTGCAAATATTTTGGATGGTACAGGTTTTATTTTAGTCACAGTTTGTAATCAGACCAGATGTGGACTTTTTTTTTTAGTATACTTTAGGCTTACTACTATTGAATACCAAAGATAATGACTGCCTACTTGAAATTTTTGAGTGCAATATTTAAGTTTTATCCCTTTAATTTTGGCAACCCAGGCAGTCTTAATTTTGAAATATCAAAAATTAATGAAACTATGCATTCTGACAATCATTTACACAAACAACCACCCTCTACTACACACTGCTGTATCAATGTTCAGCGCCTATAATTCCCTGTATAGGAAACAAATGTGCAGATGCATTTGTTTCCTATAGAAATGCATAGAAAACATTTGTATAGGAAACAATTTACACTCAAGAAGTTGAATAACTCAGCCACCATTATAGACACTCCCACACATGCAGACACATACTCACAAATGCACACAAAACATCATAATCATCACAGAAGCCCCCCCCCCTCCCACCCCACAAAAACAGGATGTTTGGCGCAAGTAGACTCCATGACAACCTGTGTTCTGTGTTCGCCATTGTCCTCCTCATTGTATCCTTTTCTTTTTTTCCCCTCAGGTCTCCAGCAGCACAAGAAAGGCAAGGAGCTCTACTGGTTCTAACGAGCCCTTCAGTCACAGTGACCAGCCATTACCAGATCCAATTAGTCCCTGGACCTACTCTGCTATTGTCGCAGCGGGTCCCTTTATCCCTACCCCCCCCCCACGCACACTTTGCATCCCCATCTACCCACCCCCTTCACTCTGTTTCAAGCCTCCCCTGCCAGTATACAGTCTTGCTCCAGGTCGACGTGTGTGCACCATGGAGATAAAGCAGAGAGAGGGAGTAGAGAAAGAGAGAGACAGAGTGTCTGAACTGTTTGTAATCTGTGCTGTTGCTCTCTTCGTCTTCCTCTCCTGTCACTGCACAGACCTTGGCAAGGCGTGAGCCACAGTGACCTGTTTGGACTGAGAAAGACAGGATCACAACAGACTTTTTTTTGTTTTTTTTTTGCAGAGGACAGAGAGATAGAAGGATGAATGGAGGGACAGAGGGATGAATAGCAGAGAGTAGGGATTTCCTCCAATGTCCCTGGTTATCTCTGTCTCATGCTCTGTGTTGGTACAGTGGTTTTCATTATCCACTTATCTGCATTTCACAAATGCAACATTCAGTGATAAACAAGAGCAGCAATTATGGCAGTTTAAGCTTTGTGACTGTCATCATGAGGCCTTTTGTGTTTGTTATTATATAATACTGCTCTCTGAAATAAAGTGTTTATATTTATTGGTGCTTATGTGCATTTCTAAAGTATTAGGTTGGCCAGTGTTCTGAAATTTTTGTGTTTTTTTTTTTTTTTTTTAAAAAGACAGAGATGATAAAGGTGACCATACCAGATGGTGAAGTTTCTCATCTATCTTATGTGGAAAATATCATCAAAGTCATTTCTCAAAATATTTCACAATTTGTTTGCTCAGATCAGATAAAAATAAACTTTCAATTTGATGTTGTTCCATATGAGTTCTTTTGTTTTCTGTCATTCTTAGACATTTTGAATTTTGGCTTTCTAAATATTTGTGGGATTTTTTTTTTTTTTTTTTTTGTGTGTGTGTGTGCTATTTCTCACTTTTTGTGTCGAAGAATGTGATGTCAATAAATATTTTTATGGTTCATTGCCACATCTCATAAATGTCTACCTTGAACGATATTAGCAATAAGGTCTCAAATTAATTTAAACAACACTGCAAGTGTAACAGAATAATAATATTAGCTTCAAGAAATTAGCCCCCATGGGAAGAATGCAATTGGCAGGTAACACCTTTATGATGAAAGCTTTTGGGTGTGTTTCTAATTTTGCGCACTTGTAGTGTGCACTGATATTTTCATAGTTGTTCGAATCCCAGACATAGTAGCAGAGTAAGATGTGATCAAGGTTACGCTCTGCACCTTGTCTTATTTAAAAGGCCTTCCATTTGAATTCCTGCTTGCATTCACACTTTGTCACCTATAAAGTGGGAATGAGTGGTGAATGCCAGCGATGTGTAACCAGAGAAGAAGCCAGCCATCCCAGCTATGCACCAAATGTTGCTGTGTTATTGATCTGATAATCAGATTATATGCTAAGGTATGCCAGTCTTGGCCACTGTCACAATTTAGTGGCTGTTATGTATGACCCCCCAAGAGAGCAGCCAAATATGTGATTGGCTTTAATCTGAGGAAACATGAAGAGTAATGAAATTAAAAGAGTTTACTAGGGATAGCTTTCCTCTCAGCTTCCCATTCCAACCATCTTAGTGCCTTTTTCTCCTAATACTGTAGCTGGCATGAGGGTTTCTTTTAACCCTCCAGGATCTACTCCATAGCAAGTATGCAGTAACAGATATTGTCACATTAAAGTACAATAAACCCCACATGATGTGAACCACCACATTTTAATGTAGTCTGTATGGGGAAAGCGTTGCGCAAATTGACTCATTATGACGATAATGCCAAGATAAAAATGATTGACTCAGTCTAAATTAGCAGATAAGCCGATTAATTCCTGATTAATTACTCTTATTACTAACAGCCAATATATATGGTTTGGGGCCATGTCTGTTGATGAACTATTGTATTCCACAAGCAAATGAAATACTGACATCTCCTGGTGTGTTTATAGCACTACAGAGACAAAAAGAAAGGTTTCATAGCACACACTTAACGCCAGGTTGAGCTGTTATAATGCAGCTGTCATATCTTCGTTGCATTATAACGGCTGTTATATTGTAACACTTGCATCTGTGAGACAGATAGCTTAAATCCACAAACATGTGGCCAGCTTAACTCAACTTGTGTTTGCTCCAGTATTATAACTATATATATGTATATATATATATATATATATATATATATACACACCTGATCAAAATCTTAAGAGAAAAATTGCAAGAATTTGCATTTTGCTCTATTGGATCTTAAGAAGGTTCTAAGTAGAGCTTCACAATGCTAAAAGAAGAAATCGGCGTAAGAGACAAAAGCTTTTGAGCAGGGAATTTATTGAAGACTGCATTTACACTCAAACATGATTTTTTCAGATCAAAAGTTTAAGACCATAGCTCAAAAAAACCCCGAACCCCCCCCCAAAACAGAAATCAAAGTGTCAAAAGAAGGATTCAGTAATGAGTAGCTCCATCATTCTTGTTGATCACTTCAAACAATCATTTAGGCATGCTTGATGCCAGTGTTTCCAGGAGGCTAGTGGGAACGTTGCTCCAAGTGTTGAAGATGGCTTCACAAAGGGCATCCACTGTCTGGAACTGATGTCCATTTTTGTAAACTTCCCTTGCCATCCATCCCCAAATGTTCTCAATTAGATTTAGATCAGAGGAACATGCAGGATGGTCCAAAAGAGTGATGTTATTGTGAACTGCAGCATTGTCCTGTTGAAAAACCCAGTCATTACCACACAGACGAGGCCCCTCAGATATGAGGGATGCCCGCTGCAACATCTCCACATAGCCAGCTGCTGTTTGACGTCCCTGCACAACCTGAAGCTCCATTGTTCCATTGACGGGAAACGCACCCCAAATCATGATGCCCCCCCCACTGTGCCGTGTAGAAAACATCTCAGGTGGGATCTCCTTGTCATGCCAGTAATGTTGGAAGTCATCAGGACCATCAAGGTTAAATTTTTTCTCATCAGAGAAGAAGACTTTCTTCCACCTTTGAATGTCCCATGTTTGGTGCACCCTTGCAAAGTCCAAACGGGCAATTTTGTGGTGTTGAAGAAGATGATATTTTGTTGTTTCTGAAGCCCTTCCCTCGCAGGTGCCGTCTTATGGTTACTGAGCTGCAGTCAGCGCCAGTAATGGCCTTAATTTAGGTAGAGGATTGTCCCGTGTCTCGACGGACAGCCAATCGGATCCTGCGGCTCAGCGCTGGTGAAATTTTTTTGGGTCTACCACCTGACTTTTGTTCCATAACCCTCAGGATCATTTAAAAATGCAAAATGACTGTCTTACTGCGTCCAGCCTCAGCAGCGATGGCATGTTGTGAGAGGCCTTGCTTATGCAGCTCAACAATCCTACCACATTCAAAGTCAGTGAGCTTTTTTGCTTTTGCGATCAGGAGGTCTTGACAGTATAGAGACTTGACAGAAAATGACATGGAATCCAGATTTTTGCACAGCTTTTGGCTTTAAAAGGCTATGGTCTTAAACTTTTGATCAGCTGAAAAAATCATGTTTGAGTGTAAATGCAGTTTTCAAAAGATTCCCTGCTCAAAAGTTTTTGTCTCTTGTGCCGATTTCTTCTTTTAGCATTGCGAAGCTCTACTTAGAACCTTCTTAAGATCCAATAGTGCAAAATGCAAATTCTTGCAATTTTTTAACTGGTCTTAAGATTTTGATCAGGAGTGTATATACACTGCTCAAAAAAATAAATAAAGGGAACACTTAAAAAACGCAATATAACTCCAAGTAAATCAAACTTCTGTGAAACCAAACTGTCCACTTAGGAAGCAACACTGATTGACAATCAGTTTCACATGCTGTTGTGCAGATGGAATAGACAACAGGTGGAAATTGTTGGCAATTAGTAA
>JAMQGT020003156.1:0-14095 GCA_024447675.2 Pterophyllum scalare | reverse complement strand
AACCGGTTCAGTCTCTTTTACTCTACTATTGCATCGTGTTGTAATAGGTGCAGTATGCCAAAGATATTGGATGCCCAAAGATTGCAGGTATCCAATATTTTCAGATCCACTATTAAATTTCTGTCTTGTCCCTTCTAAACAAAGATTACTCCAGATTCTCAGAACCTTTTGATGATATTGTGTATAGTAATTAATGAGATATTCAAACAATTCACAATTTTACATTGAGGAACATGATTTTGAAATCCTTCCACAGTTTGTAGATGGTGTTTCTTTGCAGATTGGTGAACCTCCGCCCATCATTACTCCTGAGAAGCTCGTGTTACCAATCTATTGCCACTCAACCTGATTAGTTGCAAAATGTTCCTCCAGCTGTTTCTTTTTAGTACCACTTACTTTATCAGCCTTTTCTTGCCCCTGTCCTGTCGTTTTTGAAATGTGTTGCTGTTATCAATGTTGTATTGCGAACAAAATATGGATTTGTGCAATTTGCAAATTATTGCATTTTTTAAAATTGATATTTTATGCAGTGTCCCAACTTTTTTTTCCAACTGGGTTTGTCCAGTAAGTAACAACAGAATCATTTTTTAGCAAGTGGAGTGATTTTACAATCATAACATCTTACATAGAAACCTAGCTGACAGTTTGATTAATGTTATTGCAATAGTGTATAAAATACATCAAATTATCAAAGCAGGGTGTTACTGTTTTGCAGATTTGAGGATCTTCCTAACAATATGACTTTGCTTTGTTGCAGTCTATGGTCCACACCAACAGATCCACTGTAGGTGGCTTCTTCCTTGCAGGCAGGAGTATGATGTGGTGGCCGGTGAGTATCTCCACAGTGGTGGAATAGATATGCACGGCCACCCCATGGCAAGAAGGGTTCAAATCCTGGCTAGAACTTTTCTGCGTGGAGTTTGCATGTTCTCCCTCTGCCTGCATGGGCTTCCTCCACCAATCCAAAAACATGCATGTTAGGGTAATTGGTGATTCTGCATTGGCCATGAATGTGAGGTAGATAAATTGCTGTGTGATTAAAATATGACTACTTCTCTGAAGTGCTTTGAGTGCAGATTAAGACTAAAATAGTGCTATATAAATGTATGTTAATGCATCATCAGTAACCAACTATGTAAATCATTTAGTACTTATTAGCATACTGAGCATGTGGCCTAGCATAAAAAGCATAATCAGCTGGACTCTTCTTAATTGAATTCTAAAGCCTCTTTAATTTCAAAATGAAGCTACTGACAGATGTAACTGTGCTCTCCGCAGATCGGAGCATCACTGTTCGCCAGCAATATTGGCAGTGTCCACTTTGTTGGAATTGCCGGTACTGCTGCAGCTTCAGGAATAGCCATTGGTGGATTTGAATGGAACGTGAGTAACTGTTATTGTGCCAATTATGCATTATTACTTCCTACAGTATTTCTCACTTCTGATACTATATCAATTAGCTGAGTCAGTTGGGTGAGCAAATAGATTTTGATGAGAGCTCCACCTTACAGAGGATGAAAGGAAACTGGATTATTTCTTGTATGTTTGTGTGTTTCAGGCTCTTATTGTGGTCGTCATTCTGGGATGGCTCTTTGTGCCCATCTACATTAAAGCCGGGGTAAACAGAACACTAAGGCCACAAGTTGGCCTAAAAACCCTTCATATATATTTATTTCCCCTACCTAAATGACAATTCATAACCACCGTGTTTATTTACAGTTGAGTCATGAGTAAAATCTCATGTGTTGTGCATGTATTTAGATAGTGACGATGCCCGAGTACCTGAAGAAGAGGTTCGGAGGACAACGCATTCGCATTTATCTCTCTGTTCTCTCCCTCGTCTTGTATGTCTTCACCAAAATCTCAGTAAGTCCCTGCAAGAGCAGCAGGAAATATTTCTACTTAGTACACTGTTCCATTTGTGCATGATCCTCAATGAAATCCAGCAAATTTTTCTTCTCCCTACGTTCAGGCAGACATGTTCTCTGGTGCAATTTTCATCCAGCAGGCCCTTGGGTTGAACATCTACGTCGCTGTTATTGCGCTTCTAGCGATTACTGCACTGTACACTGTCACAGGTTTGTCAACAGGAAAAATTCACTTCCTTTTCTACGGAACTCACAGATTGACATTTTCCTCAAAAGCTACAGCGTCATGATATAAGTGTTCTATCTAGCATTCTACCAAGTTTTGTGCTACATATAGGAGACTGTGGAAAACACCAAAGTGTATATAATTGATCATCTCTTACATATTGTAGATTTGCGGTCAACAATAAGAATATGACAAGTAAGTCATTTCATCAAACATGTCACAACTTTAAATTCTACGGGACTAGACATAAAGTCTATCAAACCACACACCTACACAAGCACACATACACACACACCACACAAACACAATCTCTCTCTTTCCTCATTGCTGGTTTATCTGTGCTGAGTTGCTGTGGTTGATTGTCCATGGACTCTGATAAACAGGATCTGGCCTTCTGTTGCAGTTCCAAGTTTTACAGAATGAGTAGTTGCATAATGACATGATCAGTTGATTTTTGTCCTCTTCAATAAGTTTATTTATATCTGTTAGTGGTGATAAAATGTTCAGGTTTCCTGTGAATCTTTTTACAGATTGATTACATCATATATTTTATTCTAGGTGGACTGGCAGCAGTGATCTACACAGACACCTTGCAGACCATCATCATGCTTATTGGATCATTCATTCTCATGGGCTTTGGTAACAGAATATTTTACTTATAAATGATATGTTGGCAAGCAAAATAAAATAAAAATAAAGTTGATCTCACTTGAACATGATTTTCTGCAGCTTTCCATGAGGTGGGGGGCTATGCAAACTTTGAGAAACTCTACATGCAAGCTGTCCCTTCAATCACGGGTAACATCAGTGCAGAGTGCTACGAGCCTCGCAAAGACTCCTTCCATATATTCAGGGATCCAATTACAGGAGACCTCCCATGGCCTGGTCTTGTGTTTGGACTCACCATTAAAGCTACTTGGTACTGGTGTGCTGATCAGGTGAATGAAGCAAAGAAGCAGAACCACTGGGCAGTTTTTACCAACCACTTGTAGCAATCTGTGATCATAGACAGACTCAGTCAGCTGCTGCCTTCATGTGTATGCACACATTCATGCCCCTCCATGCTGACTTTTTTTTAAAACCATACTCAATAAACAGTCTGAGGTAAGCGGATAACCAGGCTTTTACTTAATCAGTGAAAAGCCATGACAAAGAGCGCACACAATAAAAACATGATTATCCTATTTTATCACACAGAAGATGATCTGCTTCACTTCTTTACTCAGCAAACATTTTGAGTTCAACCTCAGAGGCCAAAAGTGGTTTGAAATCCATGACAACCATTTTCAATCCACTTACCCATCCAATTTACCATTCATGGCCTCTTAGTCTCAGAGCCAGTCTGAGCCAGACTGTTGATTTAATCTTGATTTATAAAACTGTGTTAAAGCTGCAATGTCTGCATGCCCTACACCAGGGGTGGGCATTGTACGGCACTATCCAGCCCTTTGCTTGCTCCTGACTGGCCCATGTGAGGTCAATAGGAAATTAGAATTCAGATGTAAAAATTATACATCAAGCAAGCAATACAAATTTGTTGCTTTTCTTTTGAAGGTGACTGCTTTCTTCTTCTTCTTCTTCTTCTTCTTCTTCCAAGCATACGCACATATGTGCAAGCATATGCAGTGTCACTGTTGGAACTGACATTTATGAGAGATCTGAGTTTGGTAGCCCCAAAAGCTTGATGCCGAATGTAGAGTTTTTAACAAGACAAGTATTTATTTACTGAAGCCAGAGGTAAAGCCATGTCCTCAGATTATGGGGAGCAGATTGCCATGTTTACGTTGATGCAGTTGATGCAGAGCGGGAACAGGCATCTGAAGCTTTGAGGACAACTTTCCACACATGAGGAGACTTCCTCTGAATGTGTCGGGGTTTTTTGGATCTACCTTTGTATGTGAACAAACATTCTCAGTAATGAAGTTTAACAAATTCAGATACAGATTCTCTCTCAGTGATGATCACCTGTCTGCGTTCCTTCTTATTTCATGACACAGACATTGAACTTGACTTTAGTGCACTAGACAAGCCCAAAACAGACTAGATTTCTCTCACCGAACAAGAAAAAACATCTGAAAAGCTGCATATGAAGTAATTAAACTCCAAGCAAAAAAAGAAAAGTACTTTGTGTAAGTACTTTCTGTTTCACATTTTCATTGCCTAATCGTAACATCTACTCTTACCAGTAGCAGTTTGTAAAGAGATAAAACTCGTGCTGAGCAGAAATGAGGTCAGTTTATTGGTGTGTCCCCTCCACAACAGTCCCTGTTTCTCATGTGGTCTCTTGGGGAAAAAAATTGCCCACCACTTCCTTACACTTGTTCATGCATGTAACACAAATGTAGTCAGCAACAACTGCTACAGGTCCACTTGGTAGTAATATATCATATAAACAGAGATGTACAAATCACCACAACGATAATACATCTGCTCAGCAAAATGTAATGGGCTGTAATTGTATCAAACTTGAAGAAGGTTGCTTGGCTAAATGTATTCACATGCTTACCACCACTGCATTGTACTACTATGGTTTCCTAACTGTAGGTGATCGTGCAGCGCTGCCTCTCTGCCAAGAGTCTCTCTCACGTTAAAGGAGGTTGCATCTTGTGTGGTTACCTGAAGCTGCTGCCCATGTTCCTCATGGTTTTCCCCGGGATGATTAGCAGGGTCCTCTACCCAGGTGAGTGTGTTGTGGGTTTCAGAGTCTGTTACTTGTGTCTTATAGCTAAGTTAAAATTACATTGGTAGCTCATGGATAATATTTTCAGTGCTGAACTGACATGTTGTGGATTTTCTTGCCTTTAATCTAGATGTGGTTGCATGTGTGGATCCAAAAGAATGTGAAAAATACTGTGGGACCGATGTGGGTTGCAGCAACATCGCTTATCCTAAACTAGTCATTGAAATCATGCCTGATGGTTAGTGACCTCTGTCTTATGAGCTTTGATTAAAATTACAGCCTCTTTTTTTTTCTTCCATCTTCTTTAAAATCTGATATTCTATTTCAGGTTTGCGAGGTCTCATGCTGTCTGTGATGCTGGCCTCTCTGATGAGCTCCCTTACCTCCATCTTCAATAGTGCCAGTACTCTGTTCACCATGGACATCTACACTAAGATCCGAAAGTCTGCCAGTGAGAAAGAACTCATGATTGCTGGCAGGTAAAATAAGTTTGTGTCGCTGTTTGATATGATTATTGGTTAAATTCTTGATTTTTGATTGCATGTGATTCAACTGTGTATAGAGTGTTTATCTTGGTCCTGATTGGTACGAGCATAGCATGGATTCCTGTGGTACAAGCAGCACAGAGTGGTCAGCTCTTTGTCTACACCCAAGCCATCACCAGCTACCTTGCTCCACCTGTTGCAGCTGTCTTCTTGCTTGCCATTTTCTGCAAACGTGTCAATGAGCCCGTGAGTTGCGTCTTTGATTCAGTGTTTGTTTGTTGAAGAAATATAAATAATAAAGCTGATCTTTGATGTGATTTTGTAAACTGATTGACTCTTTCCTGTACCTCTGAGATTTAGTCAGAAAAATATTTTCAAGAGCAAAGCTTTTATTTACCCTTTTCAAAAAAATTAAAATAAGCATCATGATTGCAGCTTGTTGTTTATTGCACAGCCAACAGTGTTGATTCAGGCAAAAAAAAAAAAAACATTTATCCAAAACTGTTTTTTTAAATACAATATTGTATATGAATATAAGGTGCTATCTTTTGCTACACTGTATTTCTTTGCCTTGTTAAAAATTGTTTCTATCTAAGGTGATCTTTTTTCTGTGCTTTCTTTCTTCAGGGGGCCTTTTATGGCCTCATAATTGGACTGTGTATCGGCTTGAGCAGGATGATTACTGAGTTCATTTATGGGACAGGTAGCTGTGTTCAGCCCAGTAACTGTCCCACTATCATATGTGGAGTTCACTACCTTTACTTTGGGATCATCCTCTTTGTCATCTCCTGCATCATCATTCTGACTGTGTCTCTCATGACCAAACCCATTGATGACAAACATGTAAGTGATAAATCGTTAGTTCATCAGGTGTGAACACTGGTGGACACTCCACTGCCAATGCCACCTTTATATTGTAAGCAAAATTTTGTTCAATATTTACATCATATTTTAAATGAGAAGTCAATACAACCCCTAAAACACAAACCTTTCATTCATTTTCTTCCACTTATCCGGGGCCGAGTCACAAACATCATGGCATGCCTCACTACCCTCTTCTAACCTTCCCTTTTAGTCTTGCTGCTATCCTTCAGTCATGAATCACCCCCGACACTCATGTCCACCCACTCCACCCTGCCTGCACTCTCTTCTTCACCTCTCTTGTGCACCGTCTGTTGGATGGCTGATGCCAAGTACTTAAACTGCTCCATCTTCACTACCTCTGCTCCTTGCAGCTTCACTATTACACCTGTCTCACTCTCATTCACACAGTCTGTCTTCAGTTTTATTCTTCCTCCTCTCCAGAGCATACCTCCCTACTCTCACCACAGAGTGAAGCTTCTTCTGACCTTTTCTATACTTCCATCAACACTTCTCAAAGCAAACGTGGCATCTGTAGTGCTCTTTCTTAGCATGATGCCATATTGCTGCTCACTGATCGTCACCTCTCTTCTAAACCTTTTTAAATAAGCTTTTATCCATAGAAGACAACAGCGTTTCTGGATCATGTTCACATTTGGCTTCTTCTTTGCATGATAGAGCGTTAACCTGTATTTGTAGAAGGCAAAGCAATGATTTATGGAAGTGTTCCTGAGCCCCTGCAGTGGCTACAACCACCCAGCCACTGAGTTTTACATAAACCACTATTTAGTGAACTATTAATAGACAACCCAAAATAAAATGATAAATAATTGATTTCTCACCCTATGTTGTGTTGTTTGACTAGTTGTATCGACTATGCTGGAGCCTGAGGAGCCGTACAGAGGAGAGGGTCGACCTTGAAATGGATGATTGGGTTGATAACCAAGATTCCAACAGTGTGGACTCAGATGGTAATGAGCTGATGTACACAGTATACATATACAGTAAATATTCATTCATATACGTAAACAGATACAGAAAAACTTTCTTTTTCTTGTTTCTCCTTTTACAGAAGATGAGAAGAAACACGGCTTCTGTAAGAAGGCAGTGATGTGTTTTTGCGGACTAGAAACAAAGAAAGCCCCCAAGCTGACTAAAGAAGAGGAGGAAGAGCTGAAGAAGCAGCTCACAGACACCTCAGAGGTTCCTCTATGGAGGAATGTAGTCAATGCCAATGCCGTCATCCTCCTGTGTGTGGCTATGTTCTTTCATGGCTATTTTGGCTAAGACAGCTGATTCAAACTGCTCTTTGACACTCTAATTTATACAAATATAATTACGACAAACACAAACTGGTCAATGGGCCTCAACCCTCTAAAATAAGATAATTCACTTGCAAATCCTTCTACTCTGCATCATTACTGCTATCCCTATGTTATAACTGTATATTTGCTTTTCTTTACTTCTTCCTGGTATTTGAAACCAGTAGACTGTACTGTAATATATTAACACATATTAGAGTTAAAACATGTAAATTTCAAAATATTGACATGCATGTATGCTATCTATTGTTCCAAAATATTTGAATATCTTCCTGGGTTATCCATGCGATTTCTTCCTTGTCTTAATGGTAACTTTAAAACCAAACCTTTAAGAACAGTTTTACACTGTTAGTATTAGTGGAAATCTATGATTTCATTTGTGATGAATGATGATGGATGACAGAATTGTAACTTTTCAGTCATCATTTAATTAAAAGTTTTTTTGTGTGTGTGTGTGTAAGAACGCATGTTAAATGCTTTTTTTATTGCTGATGTGTCACATATCTTTACATTGAACCATTCCTGACTTTGTATTTAGCCCTTCTAAACGGAAGTGTTTCTGCTGCACAGCCAGTTGGAGTCACCTTCAGGCACTTGCTTGGGTAGGTATTATGAAGAATAAGGTCTGTTCCTCATCTGTGTGAGCTTTGAGCCATCTGGCTCATAAATCTGCTCCTGCAGTGACACCTACTGGCTGCTTTCAGTATTGGCTTCTTTATGCAAGTCAGTGGTTGTTTTATGCAAAAGTTTACTACAGAAATGATATCCCTCAGTTGGCCTTGTGAACGAGCTCAATACAAAACTACAAAATAAGAGCATATGTGTTTTTCTTTGCTGTTTTTTGTCTGTCTTTCTCTAGAATTATTTCTGGGATTGGAAAAGCAGAAGAAAATGGATGAATATTTATCTATTTTTATGTTTCTTTGTTTCACTGTTCCCTGGTGTGGCTATTAATCTTTTTTTTAATGCTGAAGATGGCCCTCATCATTTTTTCAGTCTGTTACAGACCTCTGCTTACAGCAGCTAGACTAATAATTAACCCAGAAATTTAAGCAGATTTTTATTGAGTAGCTCTAATGTTCCCTATAGGTAGTAAGTATTGATAATAGACTTGCAGTAAAAGAGAAAAATATTTCCTGGTTGGTATGGACTTCTTTGAGAGGTCAAATATTGAGTGTATGTGGAGGCATCTGACCTTCCTTCCTCGTAAATACAACCTGTCTGACAAAGTGAAGAAGGCTCAAAGATCTCAAAAAGCAACACATTATTCCACAATCTAAAGAAACTCAAGAACAGACGAGAAACAAAGTCTGGAAGGGTTACAAGGCCATTTCTGAGGCTTTCAGACTCCAGTGAACCAGGGTGAGAGCCTCCACAAATGGAGAACATTTGGAACAGTGGTGAACCTTCCCAGGAGTGGCTGGCCTACCAAAATTACTCCAAGAGCTCATCAACAACTCACCGACAGGTCACAAAAGAACCCAGAATAACATCTAAAGGGGTGATCTGCTGCAGCTGGTTGGGGATGAGGGGAAAGGCAAGAGGGCAGAGGGACAGGACAAAAGACACACATAGGAGAGAAAGCCAGAGTTTAAATTTAAACACTAATGAATAAATGCAATAGTGATGTATAAACATGTGGAGAGTGAAAAAGAGGTGAATGAAGAAGAAATACTGCATCATAGAAAGACCCCCATCAGCCTAGACCTACTGCAGCATAACAAAGGCAGGGTTCAGGGTCACCTGATCCCTGCCATAACTTTAACTTTATAAAAAAGAAAAGTTTTAAGCCTAATCTTAAAAGTAGACAGGGTGTCTGTCTCCCGAATCCAATCTGGGAGCTGGTTCCTCAGAACAGGGTACAGAAAGCTGAAGGCTCTGCCTCCCATTCTACTTTTAATTACCCTAGGAACCACAAGTAAGCCTGCAGTCTGAGAGTGAAGTGCTCTATTGGGGTGATACGGTACTATAAGGTCTTTAAAGATTTTAAATTCAATTCTGGATTCAACAGGGAGCCAATGACTAGAAGCCAATATGGGAGAGATATGCTCTCTCAGTACTCAGTTTTGTCTGAATTTAGAAGCATGAAATTAGAGGTTACCCAGGTCTAGTGTGAGAGTCAAGGTAGGTTGATAGGTTGCCAATAAGTTGCAGGGCTAACACAAAGACACAGACAACCATTCCCACCTATGGGCAATTTAATATCACCAATTAACCTAACCCCAGTAACTGCATGTCTTCACACTGTGGTACCCAGAGAGAACCAACACAGATATGTGGAGGAAACACAGGCAAACTTAACACAGAAAGGCCCTGGCCAGAAGGTGGATTTGAACCTAGGACCTTATTGCTGTGATACAACAGTGCTAACTACTGCTCCACCCATGATTCAAACTGCTGTAGTGCAATTCCTTTAATACCTAGTGTATTTTCTAATCTCTGTAATAAAGTCTTATGACCAACAGTATTCAAAACTAAAATGAGGTCTAGCAGAGATGAGTCCACTGTCAGAGGGCATGAGAAGATCATTTGTGACCTTCACTAATGCTTCTTTACTGTGATGAATTCTGAAACCTGACTGACACTCTTTAAATAAACAATTTCTTTACAGATGATCAGTTAACTGCTTTACAACCACTCTTTGAAGAGTTTTTTAAAACAAAAGGAAGGTTGGAGATTGCTCTATACTTAGCTAAGACAGCTGGATCAAGTGATGACTTTTTAAGTTTAATTACAATTGTTTTATTGTCGATCAAAGACTTTTACATTTCAGTTCCACTGACTTTATTTATGAGCATAAATCGTTCCATGTTATTTCTGAGTTATGTGCAATCTCACTATTTTTGATTAATGTTATTGCAGTGGTGTATAAAATAAGATATATGTGTAATCCGCGTGCACATTATCAAACTAGGATGTTGCTGTTTTTCAGATTTGAGAATTTGACTTTGCTTTGTTGCAGTCTATGGTCCGCACCAACAGATCCATTGACGGTGGCTTCTTCCCTGAAGGGAGGAGTATGGTGTGGTGGTCGGTGAGTTAATTTCATTTTAGAATTATGTATTATAGTATTCATCCTGCAATGAGAGCCATTAACGATTTTTTATTGCTTTGTACTTATGGGTAGAATAAAATGTGACGCAAGGTATCATAAAAGACGTGCTTTATGGCACAGTAGTGGAATAGTTGGCACAGTTGCCTCATAGCAAGAAGGTCACTTGTTCAAATCCTGGCTAGGGATTCTAAATTGACCATTACATGGTGACTGAGTATACAAGCATAGTTGAATGGAAATCAAGACTAAAACAGTGCTATATAAATAAAGTGTGTAAAATCATTTAATACTTGTTTAGTATACTGAGTATATGGCCTAGCATAAGAAGAACCAGATGGACTTTTTAATGAATTCTGAAGCCTCTTTAATTTTAACATTAAGCTAAAGACAGATTTAATTATACTCTGGTGTGGTGGCAGGTGAGTATCTTTCTATTTAGAGAAAATCGATCGCGATCACATTCTTCACCTTCAAAATAACTAACAATATTAGGCCTAATAAAAATTTCAGGCCAAGATTAAATTATGGCGTTTGACTGTGGCGACATCTAGTGGCAGGTGGCTGCATAACATTTAGGACAAAAATTTACTGGCAGAGGGCATCAATTAGCATGAATGAATGTTCACAATTAGGCTAAAGGACTAGTGTGTCTGGTGCCGACTTGTGATAATAAGTTGACTAGATTGCTCATCTAGTTTACTAGACGCACACAGCACTAGTTATCACATCCCTAGATTATCCATCTGGAGTCTCTCTGTGTAGGATGCAACCTACACACCTGTGTAGGATACAGCCTGCCCATGTTCCTCATGGTTTTCGCCGGGAGGATTAGCAGGATCCTGTACATCACTGTAGACAGCGTTCACGCTGTTTCAAGGAAAAGGCAGATGTGTTACACGTCCAAAAGTTCTGGTAATATTTACTTTACATTTTGAATGTAAATGTTTTTTGTTTTAATTTTTAAAAAACAAACAAAGGAGACAAACACTTATTTAATGAACTGTGTTCTTCATCTATGTGAGCTTCGAGCAATCTGGCTCATAAAGTTGTTCCTGCAGAGACACCTACTGGCTGCTGGTAGTACTTCTTCTTTATGAAACTGGTCGTTTTTATACAAAGGTTTACTACAGAAATTATATCCCTCACTTCGCTTTGTGAAGGAGATCGATAAAAAAAAAAACTACAAAATAATTTATTAATTTTTGGTCTGCTAAACGTTCCCTTTTCTTTTTTAATGTTTTATTTTTTATTTATTTCCAAAGCTAAATTCATTTCAACAATAGGAAAAAAGTATTTTAAAAAAAACCTCTTCTGATGTCTTTGCTGTTGTTTTGGTCTTTCTTTCCTCTATAATCATTTCTGGTAAGGATATTTAGTTGTTTTCATGTTTCTGTGTTTTGATCTACAGACAAATATTTTTAATGCTGAAGATGCTCCTCATCTATTTTTCAGTCTGTTACAGCCCTCCCCAAACAGCAGCTAGACTAATGATTAATCCATGCACTAAAACACGTGTTTATTAAATATCTCTAATGTGCCATGTGGATAGCAAGTATTTGTCACAGACTTGCAGTAAATCAGGAAAAATATTGCCTTGTTGTTATCGTCCTTGGAATTCAAATTATCAGTGAGACACATTATCAGTGACTGTATTTTTATGGCTATTCCTGTTTTACTGATTGGCATACATGCTTCATCACTGACACTGCAAATTAGACTAAATTAAATTTAAGCAATGCAAAGTTTTTCTGTCAGATTTTTGTTTTTTGGGCAACCCCAGTGTCTTTACTTGAGGTACTTCCTTGTAGGTTGATAATTAACAATATTATTTGCTAAACGGTTACACATTTTAACACATTCATTTTTACACCAGCATTCATGAATCAGTGCGGTGCACATGTGCATCCACTTTCAGCTACAATATGTGTTGATGTATTAGACAAATCCGCTCTCTCTATTCCCTCATCTTTTACACCTACGCCCCCTTCGTTCATACACTATCTCTCTCTCTCTCACACACACACACACACACACACACACCAAAGGTTATAAAGGTAATCGCTTTGTGTAAATGCGTCAGTCAAACAGGGCCGGCTTGAGCAACACTGCTATTGTCCATCTCAGCCAAAATGTCTCAAGATTTTTCTTACTTTGGATTCTCTTATATAAAAAGAAATGCAGAAAATGAAACAACAAACACCGTGGCCCTTAAAAATGCAGCTGATATCTCCGTTATTGTGGTGTACTTTCTGGTTGTCTTGGGGGTCGGAGTATGGGTAAGTTTAACAATCCTTCAGCTGATTATTCTTTAAATCCCCCTTTCTCTGTAGCTCCACTGCAGTTATATAGTTTTAAATTGATTTCATCTAGGAAATCTTTAATCAAAAGTATTACGATTTATACTGCCAAAGCTGGGAAAAAGTATTTATTTGTGTGTTAATTTGAGAGACATATTACTTTAATTAACAAAGATATCATTTTTCAGCAACTTGAAGTAAATGCAAGTAGACTGATGTGCACAATCGTAGATTCTTCCTCAGTAACCTGTTACACCATAGCTTTATAGCAGCAGATCAGAGACTTTTTCATTTTCAGAATATAAATACACCATCATTCACAACTTGAACCAATGTTATTGCAATGGTATATGAAAAACATATACACCATAAGGAGAAAAGTACTGGGTCCCCTACACATCACACCTGCAGGAGCTGCTAGGCTATGGAAACCCATGCTGTGAAGTTCTCAGTCCACAGTTTTTGCGCTGAGGTTGATGCCTGAGGAGATCTGGAGCTCTGCAGTTATTGAGTCAGCAGAGCGTTGGCGACTTTTACATACTAAGCACCTCAGGACTCAGTGACCCCCGTTCTGTAACTTTACGTGGTCTGCAACTTTATGGCTGCGGTTCCTAAACGCTTCCACTTTGCACGGATAAATTACCTCCTTAAGCTGATTGTGGAATATTTATTTGGGAAGAAATTTCAAGAACTCACTTGCTATTATAGCACAGTGCTTGAATTTAGTGAACTCTTTTAAAACAAAACATTCTTCCACAAATGTTTGTGAAGCAGACTGCATGGCTAGGTGCTTGATTTTATACACCTGTGGCCATGGGACTGAAAACACCTGAATTCAAAAACTAATATGTGTGGCCCAGTGCCTTTGTCCATGGAGTGCACGAGATTATAAGAGTGCCTGTGTTGCACAGATTGAAGAATTTCCTAATATGTGACTTTATCCCATTGCAGGCTATGGTCCGCACCAACAGATCCACCGTAGGTGGCTTCTTCCTTGCAGGGAGGAGTATGGTATGGTGGCCGGTGAGTATCTTTCTTTTTAGAGAAAGACAGGCTCCTTTACTTTATAATCCTATTGGTTTTTATTGTTCTATTCTAATAGATGGAATAAAACGTGATGCAAGGTGTCTTAATAAAAGTATTTCTTGAAATGTCATAATTTTATTAGAGTAATCAAGTGTGTAAAATCACTAAATACTTATTTAGCATACTGAGCATGTGGCCTAGCATAAAAAGCATAATCAGCTGGACTTTTTAATGAATTCTGACACCTTGTTAATTTCAAAATGAAGCTACTGACA
>JAMQGT020003155.1:0-25399 GCA_024447675.2 Pterophyllum scalare | reverse complement strand
TAACTTTCAGTATAAACTTTGAAGAATATGAACTTATAATTTAGTCATTGTCATTTAATTTGTTGTCAAAAAGATTTCAGAATATAAACCATTTATACTGACACATTTTAATAATTCATGAAAAAATATTAACTCAATTTTAGTTTGTCTCCAAAAATTTGGGATAGGGGCAACAAAAGGCTGGAAAAACATGTGGATTTTGCAACTAATTAGATTAAATGGAAACAGGTCATTAACATGATTGGATATATATAAAAAAAAGATCCTTAGAGAGGCAGAGTTTCTCAGAAGATGGACAGAGATTCACTAATCTGCAACAAATTGTAGAACAATTTCAGAATAATGTTCCTCAATGTAAAGTTGTTAAGACTTTGAATATCTCATTAGCTACAGTACATCATCCAAAGATTCACAGGATCTGGTGAAATCTCTGTGCACAGAAAATCAATATGGGATGGCTGTGATATCTGGACCCTCAGATGGTACTGCATTAAAAACAGGCATGATTAGATGGCTCAAGAGGTAGAGTGGGTCATCTCCCTACTAAAGGGAAGAGTGACCTTCTGTCTTGTTGCTGACACTCAAAAGCCTGCATATTTGATGGTGTGTGTGTGGGGGCATTAATTCTTCTGGAACTGGCAGCTTGCACATCTGGAAAGGCACAATCAATGCTGAGAAGTATATACTCGTCTTAGATCCACATATAGAAAGACCTATGACCTTATTACAGCTGCTGTTATTATTCTTTGTTTGTTTTATTAAATGTCAAAAATGGAGGCACAAAAACAACAACTGATCAGTGCATGTGTTTGCAGACAAATTGTGTGCAGCTTTGAGCTTCTTGACTTTTAGAGAGAAGAGACCTAGTGGAGAATCTTTATAGTTCAGCAGCTTTTGGACGTAGCTCCATCAAAGGGTTGTGATCGATGTTTGTCTCTCAACAAGAAAACAGATAAAACCACAAGGCTGTCATTCCATTTTCATCAGAAAGTTAACCGAGTTTCCAGAATGAGAGCAGAGACGTGAAGTGTTTTATGGTTATTTTGTGGTGCACTAAACAAGAAACCTGTTCTCCGCTGTGTAGCTCAGAAGCTGTCTGAGGTGTTAATAACGTTTCTTTTAGTGGTCAATGCTGCAAATCATCTAGAAAGTAACACAAAGTGCTGCAATAAACCTGTCGTGCAAATCTATCCATAAAGTAGCCATAAAGTAGAAAGTTCTTTCAAAAACAAACATGCACACAAATTACCAAAGAGCTACACATGCATTTAGTTTTCAAACATCTTCAAATG
This sequence comes from Pterophyllum scalare, assembly GCA_024447675.2. NCBI lineage: Eukaryota > Metazoa > Chordata > Actinopteri > Cichliformes > Cichlidae > Pterophyllum > Pterophyllum scalare. The sequence goes on along the minus strand of JAMQGT020003155.1, from coordinate 24,107 downwards.
AGCACCTTCTGCTCATTTCTTCTGTTCCAGTACAGACTGTGAAAAACCACTGAAAATGAGTGTGCAAACCACTCAGACACATGAGCTGTGGCGTGAAAGAACTGGCACCTCTGACAATTTTGTCTAAAAACAAAATAAAAACTCCTGGTGCATATTCAAAAACTGTGTCAGTAAAGATAACAATGAGAACAACAACAATAATAATCTTGCTCAGAGTAGTGATTAAAAAATACACTGTAAAAAACATGAAGTTAAATGTAAGCTGCTGCACTGGAAGTCTCTTCTTTCTAAAAATCATCATGAAGGAGGAAGTGATATAATGATGCTAAAGCTGCAGTTTGTCTGTAGATGCACTGACATTAATAACGCTCAGTTCTGTTTTCAGCCTTTCCTGTAAGAACATTCAGCTGTAAATGTCTTGAAAAACTCACACAATCAACTTTCTGACATCCCAGCAGATTCACCCCAAGCTCAGAGAAACTGCAAGAAGCACATGGGCCTCAGTTAGCATGATAAAAGTTCATGACAGTCACAGTGGTGAAGGGGTGATGATATGAGCTTCCTTTGCAGCCACAGGAACTGGGCACTGTGCAGTCACTGAGTTGTGAATTAACTTCTTTGTGCAACAAATGATTCTAGAGTCAGATCTGAGGCCATCTATCTGGCAGTGAAAGCTGAGCTCAATCTGGGTTATATAACAGAATGACTGAAAAAGGAAACCATTAAAAAGAAACAGAACAAAACACTCAGCTTCTTTCACACATCTCTGCCCTCAGTCTGAGCACTCTGACAACTTTGTCTAAAAATAAAATAAGTTAATTCTGGTGTAAAAAAAAAAACTATGTCAGCAATAATAATAACAATATTAAAAATAATGGTAAGAATGGTGTTAAAAAAATATACTGTGTAAAAAAACATGAAGTTAAATGTAAGCTGCTGCACTGGAAGTCTCTTCTTTCTAAAAACCATCATGAAGGAGGAAGTGATGTATTGGTGTTAAAGCTGCAGTTTGTCTGTAGATGCACTGACATTAATAACACTCAGTTCTGTTTTCAGCCTTTCCTGTAAGAACATTCAGCTGTAAATGTCTTTAAAGACTCACACAATCAACTTTCTGACTGGAAGCTGAAATCTACAACAGTCATGATCTTTGCAGAAGCTGGATTTTTGTTCTTGGGTTTCATTCTGTATCTCTCAGGTAGGAACGACTGTTTCTCCTCCTTATGATGACTGAAGACTGTGAAATGTTTCAAGTGTAGAAAATCTCAGGAAAAATCATTAAAGGATGTTAGAAAACATGAGATTAAGCAACAGGACTTTAAGGATTTCTGCTTTGATCAGCTCTTGAAGTGCAAGCTTATGATTATGATCAATATTATCATCATTGGATGATTGGCACAGAGTAGAAAGGTGTGGAAACATAAATCTGCACATGTTTGTGTGTTTTAATGTTCTGTTAAAGCAGTTCAGGGGAAACTAAACAGCACCCAAACAGGAACCTTCAGACTTGGAGTCTAAAAGAGTGTGAACACATGAAGACATCAGAAATGGCCTCCTTTCAGCCCACAGTATGAATATTTTGTTGGTAGAACATCACCAGTGGAACAGTCCACTCGCAGCCCAGGTGGAGTAACACCACCAGAAATCAGCTGCTATGTCGAATAATCTGTTTAACCTCTAACAGAGGTTTGATGGCTGAAACATGTCCGAGGTTTTAGGTTAAACATGTTATGTTTGTGTCAGCTGTTCAGCAGGCTAACAGGAAATAAAGCTGGATATGCTGAACTTGTTTTGTAGTATCCCTCTCAGGGTGAAGCTGCAGCTCAGCTGTTCACATACTTTTGATGCTTTTTGATAAAAAATGAAAACTGCACAACACAAAACTACAAATGTTCATGACAACCTCACACTGTCTGTAATATGGAAAGTATTTACATGTCATTGTTCATGCCAAAAGAAACAGCACACAGACACACAAAGAACAGACACAAATGAAGGAAGTCAAGTTTTGCTGTGCGATGTGTTAAACAGCTGAATATGAAACTGTCACTCTGTCCTCATTTTCATCCCTTCACTCTGATAAAGAGAAGTTGACTCAGTGAGATGAAGCAGTTAGATTGTCTTTATAATATTTGACTTGTTTGAAGTTTACTGTCAACTTTACATGTAACAGGTGGACTACAGCAATCATGTTACTAACAGATACTAGACGTCTGTTTCTGGGTTTCATTTTTTTACTGCTCAGGTATGAGTGACTGTTTATGAATCAATAAATAGGAATAGAGATAATTTTATGTTCTTCCAAGAAGAGAAATATAGATGTAGATGTCATGTGATTTCATGATGTACTGTCTTGAGTTATTGCTTACAGTAAAGTCCACCATCATCATTCAGTGACACAAAGATCAACACAGTAACATGCAACAAAACAATGAATCTGTTTGTTAATGAAAGCTTCTGTTAAACGTGTTAATGGAGGAGAAACCAGGATCTGTGCTTTCAAAGGTTCATCAGTCGATCTGCACTGCTCAGATCAACATCTGACTTCAAGCAGCAAATGGTTCAGTGTACACTGCGATGGATCAGAATTTACAGGAGCTCTCTGTGTCAAATAGACAACATGTCTGAAGGGAAAACAAACAACTTTAACCATCAATGATCTGAGAGAGAGTAATGCAAACATTTACTGCTGTATGAAGACTACAAACAATAAATGAACTCTGTTGGTTCAATATGATTAATCTTCAAGTTGTTGCAGGTACAGCTGCTTTCAGTAATTTATTGCTTTACAAATGACATCATTGTATAAAGTGTTATCCATCATCCTCTCTGAGCTGCAGGTAAAGGTGATTCCTGCCACAGAGGGACAGACAGTAACACTGATATGCAGAATTCTCTTGATAAAATAAGAGCAAAGAGGGGCCAGTTTTCTCTTTTCAGCTTGAACCCCAGTCCCCTCAAAAACCAGGGGGTCTATGTCCATCCTTAATATACAGTTCATGGTGCCTCTGTTCTTTGTCCTATTGTTTTCTTATTGCTCCAAATTAATTGTTTCTTCCTTTACCCAAACAGGCGAACTTGTGTGTTTGTAGAGTTTCATATTTTCTGTTGGATTATTGTTTGTTTAATTCTGTCCTGCCTTTTGTCCTCTTTTGAGTATAGAAGTAGACATGCTGAAAAGGTTTGATAGTGTCACAAACGACTTATGAAATTCATGCCAACTAAAAGAATATACTATTACTTCTGTGTGGAAATTTACCTGTAAAAATAAATATGCTTGCAAACCAGTCAGAAATTAAAACATTTTCTGAGTGTGTGTGTGTGTGTGTATTTGTGTGTGTGCGTGTGTGTGTGTGTTGGGGGGGGCACAGGAGGAGATGAGATGAAGGAGCGCAGGGGCACCTAATCAGCATCGCGCCTCTCTTATTGATCATGTGTCTAAGTGGTTTGCACACTCTGGTGTAACTGTCAGTGGTTTTCACACTCTGTACTGGAACATAAAGCACAGAAGAAATGGGCAGAACGGTCCAAATGCTCCAGCTTTTTAGTTTGAAGGTGTTTGAAAACTAAATGCATGTGTAGCTCTTTGGAAATTTGTATGCATGTTCTTTTTTGAAAGAACTTTCTACTTTATGGTTATTTTATGGATAGATTTGCATGATTGGTTTATTGCAACACTTTGTGTTACTTTCTCGATGATTTGCAGCATTGACCACTAAAAAAACCGTCAGTGCATTAACACCTCAGCTACACAGCGGTGAACAGGTTTCTTGTTTAGTGCACCACAAAATAACCATAAAACACTTCATGTCTCTGCTCTCATTCTGGAAACTCTGTTAACTTTCTGATGAAAATGGAATGACAGCCTTGTGGTTTTATCTGTTTTCCTGTTGAGAGACAAACATTGATCACAAACCTTTGGTGGAGCTACGTCCAAAAGCTGCTGAACTATAAAGATTCTCCACCAGGTCTCTTCTCTCTAAAAGTCAAGAAGCTCAAAGCTGCACACAATTTGTCTGCAAACACACTGCACTGATCAGTTGTTGTTTCTGTGCCTCCATTTTTGACATTTAATGAAACAAACAAAACTAGAAGTAAGTCCAGGCTAAACTGTGCAGTTTGCAGCGTTGTGGTTCAGTTTACAGTGATGAAGTGTTGCAGTGGTACAGAGCAGACTGTTTTATATAAGAAATTATAATCATGATCATGTTCTTTAGTCACACTTGCCAAATTCCACCTTTATACTGATCTAGGGTTTGGAAAGCAGCTATAAGGTCTCATGTGACATGGGCCTGTAGAGTGTAGAATGCATTTGTTTAAATACACAAAAAACAGGAAAGCAGCAAAGTCTGAGTGAACCATTAACTCCACCTTCAACTTTCACACCAGCTGCTGTGCTACGCTGGAACTTATGGTTCACTTTGACCCTGCATATCTGTCAGTGGTTTCCACACTTCTGAATATAAAATACAAAAGAAATGAGTGGAAAAGATGAATTTTTTTTTTTAGATTTTTATTTTAAATGTGTTTGGTAATGAGATGTGTAAAACAAATTATTAGCAAAATGCACGACAGCATAAAAAATACTATTAATTCTATGATGTTGCATGTGTGAGTGTGTTAATCCTCTGAAAAATAGTTTATTTTTGATAACCTGTGTGTTATTTTCTGGGGATTTGAAGCTTTGACTGTAAAAACATTTAAGACTCTGTCAGAAATGAAAACATCAACAAAAACGTTACTATGAAACAGTTACATGTATTTAATATAATTACTTTCAGCAGAGATATCGGTCTGCTGTTATTGATCATTTTCTGCAGCGTATTTAAAGATCACTGAGCCTGAAGATTGCTTCTTCATAACTGAAGTGTGTTTAACTCATAAACCAAATGCAGACAATAGTTTTATTAACACCTTCACAGCTTAACACAACTGTCTGAAGACTCTAAACACAAAAAAAAAAAAAAAAAAATTATGTTGGTACAGTCACAGTGAAAATAATAATAACCAAAAAGCAATATATAAATAAATTAATAAAAAAAGATGAAAAGAAGACAGAGCTCCTACAAAGATGAAAATGAAATGAAAACATGAAAATATCAACAAAAACGTTATTATGTAAAAGTTACATGTGTTCACAATTTATATAAACCATTACTATGAAACAATTACATGTGTATACATGTAAACATTTCTATAAAAAAATTAATAAACAAAAAAAAGAAAGAAAAGAAAGAAACGAAAAGAAAAGAAAAGAAAAGAAGACAGAGCTCCTACAAAGAAAAAAGAGGAAGGAAGTTTGGTTTTGCTTTCAAAGCCGCATAATTTGCTAACCAAACCATTTTAGTCCTCAGTGTCCTTCACTCTGTGCTGCTCTTGATTTAAATGTATGAGTTACATTATTTTTATTTTATTTTTGGGCTGAACTTTTACATTTAATGTAAATGTTAATGTTTATGCTTAAAAGCTGGACTATAATCATCATGTTGTTGATGAATTTTGAACGAGTGTTTCTGGGATTCATCGTGTACATCTCAGGTATGAAAATGTATATGTTCTCATATAGTGACAGAGAAAACTGTAAATATTGATCTTGAAGGATTTATGAATTACATTCTGTTTTTAAGACATTTGACACCATTGTTGTTTGACAGTTAATGATAAAAAGGCTAAAAATGTTACTGACAGAGAAAAGTGTAAACATTGATCATACAGGATTTATAAATTATTTTCTCATTTTAAGTTATTTCATTTTATATGAGACTCTATCATTATTCAGCAATTAATGCTTAAAAGGCAAAAACACAAACAGTCACAGTAAGAACAGAATGAATCTGTTTGTTAATGAAAGCTTCTGTTAAAGGTGTTAATGGAGGAGAAACCAGGATCTGTGCTTTCAAAGGTTCATCAGTGGATCTGCACTGCTCAGATCAGCATCTGACTTCAAGCAGCAAATGGTTCACTGTAGTCTGGAAACAAAGGAACAGATCAGTGTTTGTTAAGGAGCTCTCTGTGGATGGACGACGTGTAATGTACAACATGTCTGAAGAGAAAAAAACAACTTTAACCATCAATGATCTGAGAGAGAGTGATGCAAACACTTACTGCTGTATGAAGACTGCAGACAGACCTAAAGACTGTTTGATTAATGGGATTAGTCTTCAAGTTGCAGGTACATTACATTCAGTAATTTACTACTTTACAAATGGCATCATTGTATAAAGTATTATCCATCATCCTCTCAGAGCTGCAGGTAAAGGTGATTCCTGCCACAGAGGGACAGACAGTAACACTGATGTGCAGCAGCAGCAGCTGTCCTCTGACTGAAAACCCTGCAGCCTACATCTGGTACAAGAACAGAGAGTTTCTCTATGAGGACTGGTCTCCCTGGTACCAAGAGCTGCTCAGCAGTGAGGAAGCAGTCACATACTCCTGTGCTGTCAAAGGCTACGAGGATCTCAGAGCCCCTGAAGTCTCTGTGGGTCAGTCATGATGTTTATTGTGCTACAAAACCAACACAATGAGTCACAGAGTGAATCATTTCAGTCGGTATTTCTTTCCTTCCAGATTCCATCACAGCATCCTGCTTCAGTGTGACCTATGCTAACAGGAGAATGTGTTCTTACAAGCAGACCTCAGTAGATGAGTCGTGTTCCATCACATATCCCAGAGGTGAAGTTTACAGACAAATTGTACAAAGCCAGCAAACCTCTTAATATGTTTTGAATTATTGTGTCCATTCTTTTCTAAGAAAAGTAAATACACAAATATTCCCTTTTTAAACAAACAAAATTGGGGTATTATTATATTTCACAGTGACTAATAAAAAATATTATCTACTTAAAGAGTTGCACATATGAGTGTGCACATGTGAGTAATACAGAACTCATTTGTTCTGTCAAGTAACTATAAATAAAGTCTCAGCATACAGGTCATTCAGACAGCTTTAAATCTCCAACTATGTTTCAGGTGTTCAGGATAAGAACTGCTGGACAGTGAATTATGTCAGCAGGAGAATCTGTGCTGTGGAAGGATCTTCAGTCAACATCACAAGTGAATACTCACATCCTGAAAACATGAAGCCAGAGAATAAATGTTGGAGTAAAATATGGAGAAAAGGTGATGAGGAAGTTGAAGAGCTGATTGAGGCATCAGGTCGTGTGGAGTATCACAGCAACATGAAGAACCAACACATCCTGACCATCAAAGACCTGAAGAAGAATGACTCAGGAGGATACACATTCAGATTCATTAAAGATCATAACAGATGGACACAGTCTGTTCTGCCTCGAGTCTTTTTGATGGTCACAGGTAAATCTGAACTCCTCACTCAGCAGACTTTACTCATTAATGTCTGAACAGCAGCAGAGGTGGAAGAAATATATAGATCCTTTAACTATGAGAAAACAGCAGCAGCACACAGTGACACACTGCACACTCTGTGCATGTAAAACCTTCAAAGTATTTGACTACAAAAGAGCATCTCCTCAGTGTTTGACTTGTATAAAAGATGCATTATTATCTGTGTAGCCTTTCACTGCTGTGGGTGTTTAAGGTTTAATTAATTTAATCTGCTCTGCATGTATCCTGTTGACAGTTCAGTCAACAGTGCAATGAATCATGTTCTTTCATCTTTAGCATTGGTGACCTTTCAGAACCACATATCTCTGAAAAGTAAACTTATGAGTCCAGAAACGCAAAAACAGCCTGTTTTCATATTTGTAGCTAAAAAAAATTAAGTTCGTCAGAAAAATCCAAATTATATTAAAGAAAGCAGAAAAACCTGTAATCTGTAAATTTACTTGCACTTTAAGAGGTCAGATGAATGTTGCTGAGTAAAAATCACAATCTTTTCATCTGAGTTACAGCAGAGTGTTGTTAGGCCAACCTGAAAGTACAAATACCTTGAATTTGTACTTAAATACACTGCTTTAATAAATACATTTGACCACTGAACAGGAGCACTAAAGGGTCAGTTTGTAGTAAAGCCTCATTCAGAAACCGTGTTTAATGTGTAAGTGTACATACAGTAAAAGCAGTCAGGTTTAAAGTGCAGTATAATGTGATGCTATTCGTCCTCATCAGCTCAGTCCTGGTCCTGTGTATGAAGGCATCTCAGCACAACCAAAGGAGGAGGATGAAGTCCACTACAGCAGCGTTTACTTCAAAAACAACCACATAGATCCTCTTTATTCCACTGTCCAGTCACATCAGCCCAGAGAACAGGAGCATTCTCATTATGCTGCTGTCAGCTTCAGAGCTTATGGAGCATCTGCTGTCACTCCAACAGACACAGACTTACAGACTTTCTCTGCTATAAAGCTTTGAGAGTGATTCTGTACTGAAGCACTTATCCAATTCAGGCTTGCAGGGTGAATATCCCAGCTGTCATGGCAGGGTACAACCTGAAGAGGTCAACCTAATCAGAAGAAAAATGCTAAATCATTGACAGCTGTTAGAATGAATCACACTCTGTACAAATGATACATTTGTAAAAAAAAAAAAAAAAAGTACAAATGAATCATTTGTACATACTAGTTACTTTTCATCTATTGTATTCACCTTTTTTTATGACAGAGTACAGCAGTTATTTTACACCTGTGATTCATGTTTTGGATATTTTATAAACTATAAAAACATCAACAGCTATATTAAGCTTCTTTAAAGCAGCCATTCCCAAAGTGCTCATGCCAATATGTGACACACCTGCTACTGGGACACAAACTTCAATACCAGAGAAGTAAATTTAGGTCAGAGTAACGAGTAATATCACAAACTAAACACCTCCTATTACCAGTTTTAAGTGACTTTCGTATAAATAAATACAATTAAATAAAGATGTAGCTACATCCTTGGCTGACACTTTGTGAATCACTGCTTTGAAAAATCATACAATCAACTTTGTGATTGGAAGCTGGAGTCTGCAACAACCATGTTCTTGGCATAAACTGAATATCTGGGTTTCATTCTGTATTTCTCAGGAAAGAATTGTTATTTTTTTCTAATTAAGCAATCTGAACACTGCAAAATGTTAAACATGCAGACATGTTTAAAATTGTTACAAAATCATTTTAGAAAAGAGAAGGTTCACTGTCAAAAGAGTCTGGCAGGTTTAAATTCTAACACAGAGTTTTACTGTAAACCCTCATAAATAACTGTAGATTACAATGCACTATGGGAGTTTTGCATAATGTCACAAATACATCACTTTACTGTATTTCTTTTCTTAAGTCGTAATTCTGATGCTCACCTGTTTGTTTCACATCTGTCTTGATTCAATAAAGTGGATTTTTCTACACCTGGAGAGCAAAAAGTGAAGGCTACGCTAACTTACATATTATTCTATATCCTTTTACACAGTCATGTTTCAAATCAGCATCACACTGAATTGTTTCCTGAAATACTGACAGAGAAACAAGTTATCATTAGCTACAGGATCAATGCCTATGGACAGGCAATGAACTTTGACAGGGGGTCATTTGACTCCACCCACTTTGCTATTTAAAAAGAAAGAAAATGAGGAAAGAATTCAAACTATCACATATGTGCACAGTGTTTGTGTTAAATATATGTGTGCGTCATGGTTTGTCACTTCCTGTTTTATTTTGACAGTCTTGTGTTCCTTGTGCTTTATTAATTTTGCTTCCCCTTGTCTTGTCAGTGTCATTGTGTTCAGCTGTGCTCCTCATATGTTTCCACTCTCCTCATTATTCAGTTCAATTCAATTCAATTTTATTTATATAGCGCCAAATCACAACAAACAGTCGCCTCAAGGCGCTTTGTGTATTTAGTGTCTGCATTTCTTCTTTGAGTTCTTTCTTGCATCATTAGTTGTGCTTCTGCTGTGTTAAATGCATGTCAAGTCAAGTTTATTCGCATCTCTCCTTGTCAGGTCTTATCCAGAGAGAGTTACTGTTTTGTGTTTTGTTTTGTACGGCATGTGTAAAATCAAACCTCTGTGTAAAATACACCGTTCCTCGAGTTCTGCATTTGGTGTTCTCCTTCCTGCCTGCACAGGTAGAACTCACCGACAGTCGCATAGTGCATGAAAACATCTCAACCACACTGCAGATCTCTACTCCACCATCACGTTCACCAAAGAGGAATTTGTTACCATGGTGATTTAAAGGGACCGTTCTCAGGTTTAGTGACTGGAAACACTTCAGGATCACAGCAGCTGGTGTATCTGTCAGTGGTTTCCACAATCTGGAACATAAGGTGCAAACAAAAAAAATTAGTGTAAAAGTAGAAATACTTTTTGTGTGCCACAAAATAACTTCAAACCACTTCACGTCTGCTCTCACTCTTGCAACTCTGATAATTTTCTGGAAAAAATGTAATGACATTTACTGCAGCAGATGTGGTTACTGATCAAACTGAACCTTGAGGTTTCATATGTATTCTTGCTGAGAGACAAACACTGATCACAAACCCTTAGTGGAGTACAGCGTTTCCTCACTGGGTCTCTCCTTTCTAAAAGTAATCATGAAGAAGGAAGTGACATTGATGCTGTTAAAGCTGCATGTTGTTTGTCTGCAAACACACAGATCACTCGCCGTTCTGTTTTCACTCTTTTCTGTAAAACAGCTGATGATTTTTGACATTCATACATGTTTTTCATTTTTATGAATTAAAAATAAATAAAAACAGCAGCTGTAGCAAGGTCATTAAAAATTATAATAATAACTTTATGAGTGGAAGCTAAAGTCCACAACATCCATGTTCTTTGAAGAAGCCGGATGTTTTTTATATTTCCTCTTTATGAACTGAATAATGTAAAATGTTCAGTTTGTGTCTGAAATTTAGGCTTTAAAGTGCAAACATACTGAAAATATTTACATAAAGAAATGTAAAAGAATGTGAGGTTTACTAAAATTTAGTTTTAATCTGTTAGTCTTTCACATGTTCCTTCATTTTAGTCCATCAGAAAACAAATTCAAGTCAGCCTCCAAGAACAGAAACATGTACAAAAAGGACTATCTTGTCTCATATCTGTGCAGAAATTGTCATGGCATGATTTGATAGCTACCATTCTTCAGCAATTCTTACTTAACTCAACACCTGCAAAGTAGCAGTATTTGATTTATTTGAATGAGGCAAAAAAAAAAAATTAACATAAACACAATGACTCCTCAGTGCTTGTGTTGTTTGTCTCCTCAGGTGAATCCTGATCTCATGTATGAAAGCTTCTCAGCTCAAACAGCTGAGCAGGAGGCAGAGTGCTCTTCAGTGAGAGCTGCACAGCAGCGCTCTGCTCCACCATCCAAGAAAAGTCTGTTACCGTAGTGAATAAAAGATACCGTTTACTGATCTGTTTAGTGACTGGAAAATATTTAGTATCATAGCAGAGACACCAAAACTTGTGTGTCCGAGTGGTTTGCACACTCTGGTGTAACTGCCAGTGGTTTTCACACCCTGTATTGGAACATAAAGCACAAAAAAAATGAGCAGAAAGGTCGACATGCTCCAGCTTTTTAGTTTGAAGATGTTTAAAAATTAAATGCATGTGTAGCTCTTTGGAAATTTGTGTTCATGTTCAGTTTTGAAAGAACTTTCTGCTTTATGGTTATTTTATGGATAGATTTGCATGACAGGTTTATTGCAGCACTTTTTGTTACTTTCTCGATGATTTGCAGCATTGACCTCTAAAAGAAACATCAGTGCATTAACACCTCAGACAGCTTCTGAGCTACACAGCGGAGAACAGGTTTTTTTTTTTTGGTGCGCCACAAAATAACCATAAAACACTTCACGTCTCTGCTCTCATTCTGGAAACTCGGTTAACTTTCTGATGAAAATCGAATGACAGCCTTGTGGTTTTATCTGTTTTCTTGTTGAGAGGCAAACACTGATCACAACCCTTTGATGGAGCTACGTCCAAAAGCTGCTGAACTACAAAGATTTTCCACCAGGTCTCTTCTCTCTTACAGTCAAGAAGCTTAAAGCTGCACACAATTTGTCTCCAAAACACATGCACTGATCAATTGTTGTTTCTGTGCCTCTATTTTTGACATTTAATGAAAAAAAAACAAAAAAATAATAACAGCAGAGTTAATAAGGTCATTAAAAATCAAAGAAATGCTAAAGGAATGTGGATCCAGGCATTAACAGTGCCTTTCCAGATGTGCAAGCTGCCAGTTCCAAAAGCAATAATTCACCCCCACACCATCAGAGATGCAGGCTTTTGAGTGTCAACGAGCCAAAAGGTTCCTCTGCCCTTTAGTAGGGAAGACATGTCATCTTTGTTTTTCTAAGAAAAAAATTGACTTGTATGACCACAGAAGAGTTTTGCATGTTTCCTTCGTCCGTTTTAAATGGACTTGCATTTGTGGGTGGTACAGTGAACTCTGTTCACAGACGATGATTTCTGGAAGTGTTTCTGAGGCCATGCAGTAATTTCTATGACAGAAATGGTAAAATGGATTTTCTACTCACTTTGAAGGCTAAAATTGCTTTTCCTACTACAAGCCCCATTCACCTACTCACAAATAGAAGTGTGTTTTTCTGTGCCATTTAAATTAATATTCATACGCTTCAGTGCATGCACTGGGGGGAAACTCAGGGTTCAGTATTGCCCAAGGATGCTTCAACATACAGGTTGGAGAAGTCAGGGAACAAACCACCAACTTTGGTAGATGACCCACTCTACCTTTTGATCCAAAGCCACATAATCATGCCTGTTTTTAATGCAGTGCCATCTGAGGGCCCAAATATCACAGGCATCCCATATTGATTTTCTGTGCACAGATATTTCACCAGATTCTCTGAATCTTTGATGATGTTATGTACTGTAGATAATGAGACATTCAAAGTCTTCACAATTTTTCATTGAGGAACATCATTCTGAAAGATTTCTCCAATTTGTCACAGATTAGTGAATCTCTTTGCTCTTTTGCTCTTTTTTAAACCCAATCATGTTAATGACCTGTTCCCATTTAATCTAATTATTTGCATAATCCAACTGTTTTGTTTTGGTACCAAAATATTTTTCCAGCCTTTTGTTGCCCTATCCTAAATTTTTGGAGACAAATTAAAATTGAGTTAATATTTTTTCATGAATTATTAAAATGTGTCAGTATAAATGGTTTATATTCTGAAATCTTTTTGACAACAAATTAAATGACAGTGACTAAATTATAATTTCATGTTCTTCAAAGTTGATGCTGGAAGTAAGTCCAGGCTAAACTGTGCAGTTTGCAGCTTGTGGTTCAGTTTACAGTGATGAAGTGTTGCAGTGGTACAGAGCAGACTGTTTTATATAAGACATTTTAATCTGATCATGTTCTTTAGTCACACTTGCCAAATTCCACCTTTATACTGATCTAGGGTTTGGAAAGCAGCTATAAGGTCTCATGTGACATGGGCCTATAGAGTGTAGAATGCAGTTGTTTAAATACACAAAGAACAGGAAAGCAGCAAAGTCTAAGTGAACCATTAACTCCACCTTCAACTTTCACACCAGCTGCTGTGCTACACTGGAACTTATGGTTCACTTTGACCCTGCATATCTGTCAGTGGTTTTCACACTTCTGAATATAAAATACAAAAGAAACGAGTGGAAAAGATGATTTTTTTTTTTTTTTAGTTTAAATGTGTTTGGTGATGAGATGTGTATAACAAATTATTAGCAAAATACAAGACAGCATAAAAACATACTATTAATTCTATGATGTTTGCATGTGTGTGTGTTGTGTTAATCCTCTGAAAAATAGTTTATTTTTGATAACCTGTGTGTTATTTTCTGGGGGATTTGAAGCTTTGACTGTAAAAACATTTATGACTCTGTCAGAAATGAAAACATCAAAACATTAAAAAAAACGTTACTATGAAACAGTTACATGTATTTATATAATTACTTTCAGCAGAGATATCGGTCTGCTGTTATTGATCATTTTCTGCAGCGTATTTAAAGATCACTGAGCCTGAAGAAGCTTCTTCATAAATGAAGTGTGTTTAACTCATAAACCAAATGCAGACAATAGTTTTATTAACACCTTCACAGCTTAACACAACTGTCTGAAGACTCTAAACACAAAAAAAATAACATCATTTTGTTGAAAATAATAATAACCAATAAGGAATCAAAAAATAAATTATTAAAAAAGATGAAAAAAAGAAGACAGAGCTACTACAAAGATGAAAATGAAATGAAAACATGCAAATATCAACAAAAACATTATTATGTAAAAGTTACATGTGTTTACAATTTCTATAAATAAATTAATAAACCAAAGAAAGAAAGAAAAGAAAAGAAAAGAAAAAAAGACAGAGCTCCTACAAAGAAAAAAGAGGAAGGAAGTTTGGTTTTGCTTTCAAAGCCGCATAATTTTCTAGCCAACCAAATATAAAACAGTCATTTTAGTCCTCATTGTCCTTCACTCTGCGCTGCTTTTGATTTAAATGTATGAGTTACATTATATTTATTTTATTTTGGGGCTGAACTTTTACATTTAATGTAAATGTTAATGTTTATGCTTACAAGCTGGACTGTAATCATCATGTTGTTGATGAATTTTGAACGAGTGTTTCTGGGATTCATCGTGTGCATCTCAGGTATGAAAATGTATATGTTCTCGTATACTGACAGAGAAAACTGTAAATATTGATCTTGAAGGATTTATGAATTACATTCTGTTTTTAAGACATTTGACACCATTGTTGTTTGACAGTTAATGATAAAAAGGCTAAAAATGTTACTGACAGAGAAAAGTGTAAACATTGATAATACAGGATTTATAAATTATTTTCTCATTTTAAGTTATTTCATTTTATATGAGACTCTATCATTATTCAGCAATTATTGTTTAAAAGGCAAAAACACAAACATTCACAGTAAGAACAGAATGAATCTGTTTGTTAATGAAAGCTTCTGTTAAAGGTGTTAATGGAGGAGAAACCAGGATCTGTGCTTTGAAAGGTTCATCAGTGGATCTGCACTGCTCAGATCAACATCTGACTTCAAGCAGCAAATGGTTCATTGCAGGCTTGACTCAAAGAAACAGATCAGTGTTTGTTAATGAGCTCTCTGTGGATGGACGACATGTAATGTACAACATGGTGAAAGACAAAAAATCAACTTTAACCATCAATGATCTGAGAGAGAGTGATGCAAACACTTACTGCTGTATGAAGACTGCAGACAGACCTAAAGACTGTTTGATTAATGGGATTAGTCTTCAAGTTGCAGGTACATTACATTCAGCAATTTATTACTTTACAAATGACATCATTGTATAAAGTGTTATCCATCATCCTCTCAGAGCTGCAGGTAAAGGTGATTCCTGCCACAGAGGGACAGACAGTAACACTGATGTGCAGCAGCAGCAGCTGTCCTCTGACTGAAAACCCTGCAGCCTACATCTGGTACAAGAACAGAGAGTTTCTCTATGAGGACTGGTCTCCCTGGTACCAAGAGCTGCTCAGCAGTGAGGAAGCAGTCACATACTCCTGTGCTGTCAAAGGCTACGAGGATCTCAGAGCCCCTGAAGTCTCTGTGGGTCAGTCATGATGTTTATTGTGCTACAAAACCAACACAATGAGTCACAGAGTGAATCATTTCAGTCGGTATTTCTTTCCTTCCAGATTCCATCACAGCGTCCTGCTTCAGTGTGACCTATGCTAACAGGAGAATGTGTTCTTACAAGCAGACCTCAGTAGATGAGCCGTGCTCCATCACATATCCCAGAGGTGAAGTTTCCACCCACAAAATTTTACAAAGCCACAAAAACCTCTTAATATGTTTTGAATTACTGTGTCCATTACTTTCTAAGAAAAGTAAATAGACAAATGTTCTCTTTTTTAAAAAAAAAATTGGTGTGTTATTATATTTAACAGTGACTAATAAAAAATATTATCTATTTAAAGAGTTGCACATATTGAGGACTCCAAGTGACATAAACCGTTATGTTACACTGACCTGTAACACCAGCTGTAAACTCACTGATCCTCAAACTGCCTACACGTGGTACCACAACAATAGATATAAAGAGGATCAGAATTTCGCTCAAAATTTCTCTTGTGCAGTTAAAGACCACGAGTATCTTCGGTCTGCAGAAATCTGTGAGTGACACAAAACTCTGTTTATTCTGTTATGTATTATAAATATACAGGTCATTCAGACAGCTTTAAATCTCCATCTATATTTCAGGTGTTCCAGATAAGAACTGCTGGAGAGTGAATTATGTCAGCAGGAGAATCTGTGCTCTGGAAGGATCTTCAGTCAACATCACAAGTGAATACTCACATCCTGAAAACAAGAAGCCAGAGAATAAATGTTGGAGTAAAATATGGAGAAAAGGTGATGAGGAAGTTGAAGAGCTGATTGAGGCATCAGGTCGTGTGGAGTATCACAGCAACATGAAGAACCAACACATCCTGACCATCAAAGACCTGAAGAAGAATGACTCAGGAGGATACACATTCAGATTCACAGATGATCATAAAGAATGGAGACAGTCTGATCTGCCTCGAGTCTTTTGATCGTCACAGGTAAATCTGAACTCCTCACTCAGCAGACTTTACTCATTAATGTCTGAAGAATTATTCAGATCCTTTGAACAGGTGGAAATAATAATAATACTATGCTGTAACACAACTGAAAATATTTACATATTTTCAGGAAACTTTAATTACATTTATAAAAATGAACCTGTCAGGGTTTTCCTCGTATGCCAGATAGATTAATGTAAGTAGCATTTTGTAGCTGTGCGTGTTCAGGGTGTAGCTAATTTTAGACTAAAATAATTGCACATCATGTTCAGCACATTTTCCTGCCATTCCAAAATAATATATTTTAATACTTCATGTACATTAAGGGAAAGTTTAGCCCCAATTTTATAATCACAGTAAAAACATAACATGTCAAATAATTGCTGTGGAGTAAAAACTTTTTGTTGAGGAATGAAGTGGAGTACAGGTATGAATTTACACACAAAGTTACCTTTACTTCTCTGAAAGTTAAAGCACATCGAAAGGTATTTAAATACTCAGCTTTATTAAGTAATTAAACAAAAAGATTAAAGAATTCATGTGTAAGCCACAGAGGAGATTTGTTATTATATTTTTTATTTGACCAATGTTTCTCTTTCAGCGCTGAGAGTGGAGATGAGTCCTTCTGCAGTGGTGACAGAGGGTCACAGAGTCACACTGACCTGCAGGACCAGCTGTCCTCTGACTCACAACACAGACTACATTTGGTACTTCAACAGTCGACCTCTGACCCCGAGAGAGAACCACAACAAACATCTGATCCTAGACCCAGTCAGCAGGGAGAATGCAGGAAGCTACTCCTGTGCTGTGGAAACCAACAAAGATATCAGCTCTGCTCCAAAGACTCTCACTGTGCAAAGCATCCCAGGAACATGGACACCAGCAGCTGCAGGAGGTTCTGCAGCTCTCCTGGTTTTAATACTTCTCACTGTCTTCTGCTGGATCAGGTGAGCATCACTGTTCAGTTTAAATCACTGATATTCAGTGACATCTGATCTCTGATCTGAAATCCCTACCCCCATTTTTGTTTGTTTTATTTCAATAAGCAGAAAAAAGAAGATTCTCAGTCAGACTTCTTCAGCATCTGATCAAACTGAGCAGGTAAACACTGGGGTTACTGTGGCCATATCATTTTTTTCCTTACATACAGTCTAGGAGTCACTTACATGGAAACGTAGTAACATAATGCTCTTGGTCCTCATCAGCTCAGTCCTGGTCCTGTGTGTGAAAATATCTCAGCACAGCCAAAGGAGGAGGTTGAAGTCCACTACAGCACAATCTACTTTAAAGGGAAGCAGCCACATCAGCCCAGAGAAGAGGAGCATTGCCATTATGCTGCTCTGAGCTTTAGACATAAACCGAGCTCTGATGGAGCGTCTGGTGTCACTCAGGCAGCCACAGACACACAGATCTACTCCACTATAAAACTGTGAGAGGGACACTGTGTTGAACAAACCTTTAAACACACTGTGTTTGTCATACATACAAAGACTCATGCACCTGTTGTGTGCATTAGACTTCATTTACATGATCTATAAATTCTCTTGATAAAATAAGAGCAAAGAGGGGCCAGTTTTCTCTTTTCAGCTTGAACCCCAGTCCACTCAAAAACCAGGGGGTCTATGTCCATCCTTAATATACAGTTCATGGTGCCTCTGTTCTTTGTCCTATTGTTTTCTTATTGCTCCAAATTAATTGTTTCTTCCTTTACCCAAACAGGCGACCTTTGTGTGTTTGTAGAGTTTCATATTTTCTGTTGGATTATTGTTTGTTTAATTCTGTCCTGCCTTTTGTCCTCTTTTGAATATAGAAGTGGACATGCTGAAAAGGTTTGATAGTGTCACAAACGACTTATGAAATTCATGCCAACTAAAAGAATATACTATTACTTCTGTGTGGAAATTTACCTGTAAAAATAAATATGATTGCAAACCAGTCAGAAATTAAAACATTGTGTGAAGTTTTTCTTTTTGCTACTCCATAAAACACCTATCAGCCTCCTGTTTGCTACGCTACATGCTGCAGAGGTGTCTTCTTAAAAAATAAATTAAAATAACCATGAAAAGAGAATGATTTAGACAAGATAAAGTTTTTGGTTGTTAACTAAATCAAAAGCAGCGGTGCAATGAAGGCTGTAGTGAAATTAAATAAAAAGTTAGTATTGTAATACTTTTTTAAAGCTTCTTTTTAATCTTACCTTTGATATAATATTTAAAAAGAGTAAAACTAACATAAGAGACAATTGGAAACTAAAGCTAGAATTAAAAATACACAGATATAAAAATGCTTTTTAAACTTTGATACAAATCATCAGCTGTCAACTGAAGGAATCATACGATGAATTTGTGATTAGAAGCTGAAGTCTCTAACAGCCGTGTTCTTGGCTGAATCTGGATGTTTGTTAATGACTTTCATTCTGTTTCTCTCAAAGATTCATTTTTCCTCTTCATAATTACTGGATGCTGTAAAATGTTTTCATACAGTTTTAGTGACAGACTGTAGAAAGCTACAAAATGGTAAATGGACTGGTTCTCATATAGTACTTTCCTATTTGAGCGCTCAAAGCGCTTTATATACAAGATTCACCCATTACCCACTCACACACACATGCATACAAGCACTTTCCTCTACATACAAGTGCTTTCTATCTAACATTCAAATGTGTGGTGCTCTGCATGTGTTGTGGGGAATTCAAATATAGGCACCATCTCTGCAGCTTTCTCTTCCGTTCATTTTTTTTTATCATACCACAAAATAACCTCTAACAATAACCACTGCTGTCACTCAACATTTCATCCAAATATAAAGAAATGTACTCTTGCTGGTTGTGTCATAATTATCCCTTGTAAAAAAAATGATAATAAAACATACATCAAGAAACATAATCCTTTAATTTAAGCGATGTCTTATGAGCTGAATCAGTGTTCAGCGTAACAGAGGAGTCTGTGGACAGAGCAGTTTCTTGCTATATGTGGACTCTGCATATGCATATGGCCCCTGCAGCCACAAGGGGGCCCCCAAGCTGCAAGTTCTGCCTCAGTGGAGTGACAGGAAAAAGTGTGGTCCTTACCAAGTCTTACAATTAGGTAAATACAACCTCAGATGAACTACAAAGCATGACATATTACACTGTGTCATTATAAGCAACATGCAGAAGCAGTGTGTTACAAAATAAATACACCCTGACTGCTTCCATAGGAATTAAGAGAGTAAGTAGCAGCCTGGTGCAGACAAGAAGTCACATACACTTGATTAAGTGTGAGCTCCTCTATAAAAGCAGAAGCTTTGTGAGTTTGCAGGGCTGGAGCATTCAGGTGTGTGAATGCTGAGAAGAAGGAAAGACATCAGCAGTGATCTTAAAGATCAACTGTTGCTGCCTATAAGTCTAAAAAGGGCTATAAGGCCATTTTCATGCTATCTGAAGTCCTTCATTCTACAGTGAGAGAAATTATTTACAAGTGGAAAACATTCAAGATGGCTGCCAGTTTAGTTAGGGGTGGACATCCCAGCAGATTCACCCCAAGGTCAGACCGTGCAATGCTCAGAGAAACTGCAAGAAGCCCATGGGCCTCAGTTAGCATGATAAAAGTTCATGACAGTCACAGTGGTGAAGGGGTGATGATATGAGCTTCCTTTGCAGCCACAGGACCTGGGCACTGTGCAGTCACTGAGTTGTGAATTAACTTCTCTGTGTAACAAATGATTCGTAGAGTCAGATCTGAGGCCATCTATCTGGCAGTGAAAGCTGAGCTCAATCTGGGTTATAAAACAGAATGGCTGAAAAAGGAAACCATTAAAAGAAACAGAACAAAACACTCAGCTTCTTTCACACATCTCTGCCCTCAGTCTGAGCACTCTGACAACTTTGTCTCAAAATAAAATAAGTTAATTCTGGTGTAAAAAAAAACTATGTCAGTAATAATAATAACAATATTAAAAATAATGGTAAGAATGGTGATAAAAAAAAATACACTGTGTAAAAAACATGAAGTTAAATGTAAGCTGCTGCACTGGAAGCTCTCTAAAAACCATCATGAAGGAGGAAGTGATGTATTGGTGTTAAAGCTGCAGTTTGTCTGTAGATGCACTGACATTAATAACACTCAGTTCTGTTTTCAGCCTTTCCTGTAAGAACATTCAGCTGTAAATGTCTTTACAGGAACCTTCAGACTTGGGGTCTAAAAGAGTGTGAACACATGAAGACATCAGAAATGGCCTCCTTTCAGCCCATAGTATGAATATTTTGTTGGTAGAACATCACCAGTGGAACAGTCCACTCTGCAGCCCAGGTGGAGGTTATTAGAGTAACACCAACAGAAATCAGCTGTTATGTTGAATAATCTGTTTAACCTCTAACAGAGGTTTGATGGCTGAAACATGTCCGAGTTTTTAGGTTAAACATGTTATGTTTGTGTCAGCTGTTCAGCAGGCTAACAGGAAATAAAGCTGGATATGCTGAACTTGTTTTGTAGTATCCCTCTCAGGGTGAAGCTGCAGCTCAGCTGTTCACATACTTTTGATGCTTTTTGAAAAAAAGGAAAACTGCACAACACAAAATTACAAATGTTTATGACAATCTCACACCGTCTGTAATATGGAAAGTATTTACATGTAATTGTTCATGCCAAAAGAAACAGCACACAGACACACAAAGAACAGACACAAATGAAGGAAGTCAAGTTTTGCTGTGCGATGTGTTAAACAGCTGAATATGAAACTGTCACTCTGTCCTCATTTTCATCCCTTCACTCTGATAAAGAGAAGTTGACTCAGTGAGATGATGCAGTTAGATTGTCTTTATAATATTTGAGTTGTTTGAAGTTTACTGTCAACTTTACATGTAACAGGTGGACTACAGCAATCATGTTACTAACAGATACTAGACGTCTGTTTCTGGGTTTCATTTTTACTGCTCAGGTATGAGTGACTGTTTATGAATCAATAAATAGGAATAGAGATAATTTTATGTTCTTCCAAGAAGAGAAATATAGATGTAGATGTCATGTGATTTAATGTGTACTGTCTTGAGTTATTGCTTACAGTAAAGTCCACTATCATTAGTCACAGTCATTAGTAACAGCAAGAAAACAATGAATCTGTTTGTTAATGAAAGCTTCTGTTAAAGGTGTTGATGGAGGAGAAACCAGGATCTGTGCTTTCAAAGGTTCATCAGTGGATCTGCACTGCTCAGATCAACATCTGACTTCAAGCAGCAAATGGTTCACTGTACACTGGGATGGATCAGAGTTTGTTCACAGTGAGCTCTCTGTGGATGGACAACATTTAACGTACACATGTCTGAAGGGAAAAAAACAACTTTAACCATCAATGATCTGAGAGAGAGTGATGCAAACACTTACTGCTGTATGAAGACTGCAGACAGACCTGAAGACTGTTGGCTCAATAGGATTAATCTTCAAGTTGTTGCAGGTACAGCTGCTTTCAGTAATTTATTACTTTACAATTGGGATTATTGTATAAAGTGTTATCCATCTTCCTCTCAGAGCTGCAGGTAAAGGTGATTCCTGCCACAGAGGGACAGACAGTAACACTGATGTGCAGAATTCTCTTGATAAAATAAGAGCAAAGAGGGGCCAGTTTTCTCTTTCAGCTTGAACCCCAGTCCCCTCAAAAACCAGGGGGTCTATGTCCATCCTTAATATACAGTTCATGGTGCCTCTGTTCTTTGTCCTATTGTTTTCTTATTGCTCCAAATTAATTGTTTCTTCCTTTACCCAAACAGGCGAACTTGTGTGTTTGTAGAGTTTCATATTTTCTGTTGGATTATTGTTTGTTTAATTCTGTCCTGCCTTTTGTCCTCTTTTGAGTATAGAAGTAGACATGCTGAAAAGGTTTGATAGTGTCACAAACGACTTATGAAATTCATGCCAACTAAAAGAATATACTATTACTTCTGTGTGTGAAATTTACCTGTAAAAATAAATATGCTTGCAAACCAGTCAGAAATTAAAACATTTTCTGAGTGTGTGTGTGTGTGTGTATTTGTGTGTGTGCGTGTGTGTGTGTGGGGGGGGGCACAGGAGGAGATGAGATGAAGGAGCCGTTGAGAAGCGCTTCTTATTTGACATCCTGCTTCGTCATTGATTTGCACCTCTCATGACTTTCTAATGGCTCACTATATCGATGAACAAAATAAAGGCAAACAAATTGCAGGCTTCCTGAAGGTATTCAAAGCAATGATATGTTCCTCTTAAATGTCTATATCTTCTTTAAAAAAACTTTTTCTTATGGTTATTTATGGATAGATTTGCATGATTGGTTTATCCAAAATTATATATTCTCGATGGTGCAGCATTGACCACTCAAAGCGTAGTCATAACCTCAGCTGGGCGTGAACCTGACTTGTTAATGCACAGCGAATGAACGCTATTAGAACCCTCATATATCTGACTCTGAAACTGTCTTGGTCTCGTGAAATGAAATGGCATGTGCATTGTGTTCCTTATAAAAAACAAACATAATACAAACCTTTTGGCTGAACTAACTACAAAAACTATAAAAAAAACTAAAACTGCCACCCATCTCCAAAAGTCAAGAAGCTGAAGCTACACAATACAAACACATCACTGATGACTGTGTGTGCCTCTGACACTAATAAACAAAAAAAACTGAAGCATTGACTAAACTTGCCATTTGCAGCATTATGATTAGTACCCATGATGAAGTGTCATGATACAGGCAAGCTGTTTATATAAAGTAATCAACCTGCATGTTCTTAGTCACACTCCCCAGTACACCTATACTGATATTAGGCTTTGGAGATGGGTGGTGGCGTGACATGGGCTTGTGGAGCTGCTGGATTAACTGCTTTGATCCACAAAAACAAAGCAAGCAAAGCCTTACAGTGAACCATTCATTCCACTGATTAGCCACTGCTCTTGCTTGACTGAATTATAGCTGACATGCATGTGCAGTGGTTTCCACACCTCTCAATATAAAATAAAAAGAAAATAGATTTGAAAGGATTGGACTTTTTTTGATTTTTGTGCAGATGTATTGGTAATGAGATGTGAAAACAAAATTCTAGCAAATGCAGCATGGACCTATCCATATAATTAGAACTAAATGAATAACAAACATATGAACAGTTACATGTTCTGAATTGGTTACTGACAATATGTCTATATATGATCTCCATATAAAACCACTTCAGCCTGAAGATTGCTTCATCACTGGAGGTGTATTAGTAAACCAAATGATGGTTTTATGACCTCACTGGTACACAAGCTACTGAAAACTAAACAAAAAAAAAAAATATGTAACTGCAGCTGGCCAGTGAATAGATAACCAAAAGGATATCCTAAATAAAACAATGAAAAATAAAGAAAACAACTTATACAAAGTGAAATCAAAATAAAAATAACTAAATCACTCAACAAAAACATTATATGAAAAGCCCTATGTAGGTACATGAACCACTTCTATGAACAACTCCTGTATATGTTAGTCTAATCCTATAAATTAAAAGCAAAAAAGAAAAGAAAAGAAAACAAAAAGGAAAGAAAAGAAGACAGAGCTCCTCAAGAAAAAGGACTATCACTATGCTTTGAACCACTGACTTACTGGACACATACAGTATTCCTTTTCTGTTTTAGTTG